>VWZK01018385.1:0-17995 GCA_013396935.1 Baryphthengus martii | reverse complement strand
GCTCGTGACCCGGGCCCCGAGCAACCCCTGGCAGGGGGGTTCATACCCCGGGCAGAGGGCCCACGGCCACCCTCGGGGGCCGGGACGCCCTCCGGGGCTGCCCCGCTGCGGCAGCCACTGGGGACGCTGCCGGTTCCGTGGCTGGCGGGCAGGGCTGCCCCTGGGGCGGCGGCGGGTGGCGGGGCGGAGAGGGGTCCCAGAGCTGACCCGAAACGGGGGAGCTCGCCTCTTCTCTCTCCCTCCTTCCCCTCCCCGGCTCTTTGTTCTTTGCCCCTTTGTTCTCCCTCTTCTCGGCGTTTGCCCTAAGTTTCCGGGGGAGGAGGTGCGGAGGAAAGTTGTTGAAAGCTAAGGAAGTATAGTAAGTGGATATCGGAGCAGTAAAAAGTGACGAGGGTCTCTTCTCGGGACTACCAGCCGTTCCCCAAATTCTGTCGTTGTTTGACTTGTCCAAACGATCGTTCTGTAGCGCCCGAGACGGGCCGCGCTTGCCCTGCTGCGGCGGCAGAAGGGGCAGATGGGGCTGCCATGGCCTCGGCAAGCCCGTAGGTGCCCCACCCCCTTGTCTCCATTTGAAAGCACTCTAGTGGGCAACTGGCCTTTCATGGTGGGGAAGGGAAAAAGGAAAAAAAAAAAGAAATAAAATCAGTGAACATTTTGTATTGAGATGAGGCAATAGGTCACCGAGATGAAGGATTTTTGCACGTTCGATTTTAAGGCACGTGTATCGGTCTGAGCTGCATAAACCCAGAATGGATTTGTCTTTTTGGCGTTCTTCCTGCTTCCTTGACGGGGCTATGGTGGAGTGTTGTCAGGAGTTAAACAAGTTGGTGCTTACTTGGAAAGCAGGTGGAATATCCTCACACAGTCACATCACAGCTTAAAAAGGCAGGTTCAGCATGGTTAATGGGAGAACACACAGGATGGTTTGGTTTTGACAATAATAATGATAAAACTGCCTTGGAAAAGGAAAATCTCTTTGCTCGGTACAGGGTAGTATAGTCTTATCCTGCCTTTGCTAATAGTAATTAAATGGTAGAGAACTACAAGCTTATTTTGTCTTGGTGCATTGGAATAGGTCACAATAGGTTACAAACAGAGCCTGATTTGAGTCCTGAACTCCAGCAGGCTTCCCTAACAGCGCTGTTATGCTCCCACCTTTATAACTGAGGATATAACGGATGAATGTAGCACCTTGGCATTTGTTGAAAAGCTGCTCGAATGTAATTGTCATATTTCTTGTAATCAAGCAAATGTCCATAAATACATACAGTAGCATAATGTAAATTTACTATTTTATATATGCAGAGATCCCATAAAGGTATATTTTAAAAAATGTTATTTTCACGGTACTTTTGTATTAAATAAAAAGTCTAAAAATTTAATATTATAGAAACTTACAGAAAATTTCCAGAATTTGTATACATTTTTTCTGATGTCAAACAGAACAAAATTTATAAGTAAGGTGAGATAAGATTGGAGTTGACTAAATAAATGTTTTAAATCAGGATTTTTTTTAACATGTATATGCTAGTAGGGATAGTATCATCTTTCTGGCAGATGCTAAACCCCAGGATCGATTTTTCAAATGAAACGGGTTTTGATTTGAGGTGATGTGGGGCCTATTCTTTTGGCTTCGTGGCTGTTTTTTTTTCCTGACGTTGAGGGGATACAATCCCAGTGAGACTTCTGGGAACCTTGCGACTGGAAAACCCAGCTTTAGGTATTTCAAGCTGGAAACTCAAACCCAGAAGTTGTCGTAGAAAACTTTGAGCTCTGTTCTGTAGGACCGTGGTTCACAGATGAATGTAATGATCGGTCACTAGCAAAGTAGAGAAAGATGCGAGCATGGTATTAGACGCTTTGGTGATAGTTCTGGTTTCTAGCCGTGTGTGTCTCCGCACACAAGTCTACTAGTTTATTGCTTCAATCCAGAGGCCAGCTGCATTACTTACTATTCTGTTTATATCCCAATGCTCATAATGTGTTGTTGCAATAGCCTGGTAAAAATGTTCAATGCCATTTATAACACGGGATCTGCCTTAAGCAACACTGTGCTCGGTAATAGCTAATGTTACCGAGAGCAACAGCTTCTGCAAATGACTTCTCGCCACAGGAGTTAACAAAGGTACAGCTGTAATTTTGTTCAAAACTAAATAAAAGCAGACATTCAAGAAGGAGAATATAAATTTAATTGGGAAAATGCATCTTACAGAATGCTGTGTGAGATCAATAGCAGTTGTTTCTGTCTCGGTAATGACGGCGATTAGAGGGCCAAGTGATGTTACTGGGAACTTGTTCGAATGGAGGGTTTGTGCAGTGTGAGAAAAAATAATTTNCGCCCCCCCGCCGAGTTATTTCATCGTTGTTCTTTGAGGGCACGGCAGGAACGGGCGCTTCGCGGTCGCTCGTGAACCGGACCCCGAGCAAACCCTGGCAGGGGGGTTCATACCCCGGGCAGAGGGCCCACGGCCACCCTCGGGGGCCGGGACGCCCTCCGGGGCTGCCCCGCTGCGGCAGCCACTGGGGACGCTGCCGGTTCCGTGGCTGGCGGGCAGGGCTGCCCCTGGGGCGGCGGCGGGTGGCGGGGCGGAGAGGGTTCCCAGAGCTGACCCGAAACGGGGGAGCTCGCCTCTTCTCTCTCCCTCCTTCCCCTCCCCGGCTCTTTGTTCTTTGCCCCTTTGTTCTCCCTCTTCTCGGCGTTTGCCCTAAGTTTCCGGGGGAGGAGGTGCGGAGGAAAGTTGTTGAAAGCTAAGGAAGTATAGTAAGTGGATATCGGAGCAGTAAAAAGTGACGAGGGTCTCTTCTCGGGACTACCAGCCGTTCCCCAAATTCTGTCGTTGTTTGACTTGTCCAAACGATCGTTCTGTAGCGCCCGAGACGGGCCGCGCTTGCCCTGCTGCGGCGGCAGAAGGGGCAGATGGGGCTGCCATGGCCTCGGCAAGCCCGTAGGTGCCCCACCCCCTTGTCTCCATTTGAAAGCACTCTAGTGGGCAACTGGCCTTTCATGGTGGGGAAGGGAAAAAGGAAAAAAAAAAAGAAATAAAATCAGTGAACATTTTGTATTGAGATGAGGCAATAGGTCACCGAGATGAAGGATTTTTGCACGTTCGATTTTAAGGCACGTGTATCGGTCTGAGCTGCATAAACCCAGAATGGATTTGTCTTTTTGGCGTTCTTCCTGCTTCCTTGACGGGGCTATGGTGGAGTGTTGTCAGGAGTTAAACAAGTTGGTGCTTACTTGGAAAGCAGGTGGAATATCCTCACACAGTCACATCACAGCTTAAAAAGGCAGGTTCAGCATGGTTAATGGGAGAACACACAGGATGGTTTGGTTTTGACAATAATAATGATAAAACTGCCTTGGAAAAGGAAAATCTCTTTGCTCGGTACAGGGTGGTATAGTCTTATCCTGCCTTTGCTAATAGTAATTAAATGGTAGAGAACTACAAGCTTATTTTGTCTTGGTGCATTGGAATAGGTCACAATAGGTTACAAACAGAGCCTGATTTGAGTCCTGAACTCCAGCAGGCTTCCCTAACAGCGCTGTTATGCTCCCACCTTTATAACTGAGGATATAACGGATGAATGTAGCACCTTGGCATTTGTTGAAAAGCTGCTCGAATGTAATTGTCATATTTCTTGTAATCAAGCAAATGTCCATAAATACATACAGTAGCATAATGTAAATTTACTATTTTATATATGCAGAGATCCCATAAAGGTATATTTTTAAAAATGTTATTTTCACGGTACTTTTGTATTAAATAAAAAGTCTAAAAATTTAATATTATAGAAACTTACAGAAAATTTCCAGAATTTGTATACATTTTTTCTGATGTCAAACAGAACAAAATTTATAAGTAAGGTGAGATAAGATTGGAGTTGACTAAATAAATGTTTTAAATCAGGATTTTTTTTAACATGTATATGCTAGTAGGGATAGTATCATCTTTCTGGCAGATGCTAAACCCCAGGATCGATTTTTCAAATGAAACGGGTTTTGATTTGAGGTGATGTGGGGCCTATTCTTTTGGCTTCGTGGCTGTTTTTTTTTCCTGACGTTGAGGGGATACAATCCCAGTGAGACTTCTGGGAACCTTGCGACTGGAAAACCCAGCTTTAGGTATTTCAAGCTGGAAACTCAAACCCAGAAGTTGTCGTAGAAAACTTTGAGCTCTGTTCTGTAGGACCGTGGTTCACAGATGAATGTAATGATCGGTCACTAGCAAAGTAGAGAAAGATGCGAGCATGGTATTAGACGCTTTGGTGATAGTTCTGGTTTCTAGCCGTGTGTGTCTCCGCACACAAGTCTACTAGTTTATTGCTTCAATCCAGAGGCCAGCTGCATTACTTACTATTCTGTTTATATCCCAATGCTCATAATGTGTTGTTGCAATAGCCTGGTAAAAATGTTCAATGCCATTTATAACACGGGATCTGCCTTAAGCAACACTGTGCTCGGTAATAGCTAATGTTACCGAGAGCAACAGCTTCTGCAAATGACTTCTCGCCACAGGAGTTAACAAAGGTACAGCTGTAATTTTGTTCAAAACTAAATAAAAGCAGACATTCAAGAAGGAGAATATAAATTTAATTGGGAAAATGCATCTTACAGAATGCTGTGTGAGATCAATAGCAGTTGTTTCTGTCTCGGTAATGACGGCGATTAGAGGGCCAAGTGATGTTAGTGGGAACTTGTTCGAATGGAGGGTTTGTGCAGTGTGAGAAAAAATAATTTCTGACTCAAAAGCATCCACCGAAGAAAGGGTGGTTGCATTTATTCACATGTTAATTCATCTTCCCTTTTTGCTCATGCTTTTTATTTATGTATGTAGATTTCCTTTCAATAGATGAGAAATTTATATATACTTAAAAAAACCCCAAGCAGACAGCCCTCTACTACTTCCCTTAGAAACTCTGACATGAAATACAAGTTACTAAATATTGCACTGGATTTCAGAGAGAAAGCCTAAATATGTAAGGATATTTTGGAATTTTTCTGTATTGGTTTTTGGAGCAAGGGACAGAGCTACTGAGTTGCAGTAGTTCACTAAAGTACTAAGTTGTTTAAATGAGATATCAGGCAAGACCTTTTATATCAGAATTTTTATCACCTTTGACTGTTGATAAATACCTGCAGCAAATGAGGGGAAAAAAATACATTGCTTTATTTTTCACTTCACTTGCACTTGTTATTATATCTAAGCAGCTCCAAACAGCATCGGTGCAGAGGAATACGACATAAAATCAGAAGGAGGAGGAAATTAAAAGTGAGCACTCTCTGCTTTATAATAGGTATCTCTAGGTATAGGTGTGAGTGAAAACCGATTAATTTATACAGTTCTTAAATGGAAAAGCCTTAAGTTTACAACAAAGCTAAACAGCACATCGTACTGCATTCAGCAGATGTTGGTGTGCTAACTTTAGGAAAATGGAGAGCAGCGATACCCTGCAGAATCCCTGCAGAATATTAGATCTTACCAGAAAGGAGAGCATATAACTACAGGAGATACGTTGGGAATGAAGAGTTTACAACTTTAATGTTGTATTTCTTCTATGAGTTTATCTCAGCTTTAAAAAAAATGAAAAGATTTTATTTTCTTGTAAATGCCCTTGTCTTATTCTATCGGCACATAGTTAACAACACTCAGACTTTCAGGCTTTCAAATGTTATAAAGGCCTTATGTGCTTACTACATATGTAAAATTACCACTAAATGGTAAACAGGGGTACATTTTTTGCTGAATAAGTAACAGTGAAAAACAATAAATCTAAATTGCTATGGCACATGTGGAGAGACCTGGAGCTCATTTCACCACGCAGGTATAGGAGCATGCTTAGGAAATTGACTGAACGTAACAAAGACATTTTCAACAAAATCTGGTGATAATGACAAAGTATTTAATTTGTTTCAAAATTTGTGATTCTTGATAGAGTAGTAGCAATGCACTTAGAAACTACTTCCTCATATTTATATTCTCTCACAGAAGTCTTTTTATTCAAAGCACAAAAATAAGTATTTCTCTGTGTTTTCGTAGTGACTCATGACCCCAGGATACAGCACTGGCATAATACATGCAATCTCCCTCCCCCCAGATACTTGCAAGAATAGTACATTATTACCTATGCATGGGTTTGTTTTGGTTTTGTTTTGTTTTTTTTTTAATGTACATCAGTAATGTGTAAGCAGCTCTGGCTCTAAGAACAGAGGGAGAAAATATGATAAATCAATATAAGATTAAAATAAAGACTCTGTTCCGTTTCCGTTGCAGTTGAGACCAAAACTCTCATGACTTTGAACAGCTTCTTCTTACTGTTTGGATTGTGGAAATACTCAGAAATCCCAGCCAGCGTTTTGGTTTTGTTGTGCCGAAATATACAGAAATAATATAATCTTCTTTGCTAAAAGCTATGGTTCCAGACCACAATTTTTTATAGACTTCTACTTAATATTTTTATATTTCTTATCATGTAGTAGATTTGTCCCTCTCCTCCCTCCTTCCCCTCCATGGAAACACTTATCACATCCATGAGTGCCATATTTGGTATTTTAATTATTGCAAACATTCATCCAAATGCAGGATAACATTGATTTTATTTTTTTCCACTTGTATCAAATACAAATCCTTACATCGATGCCAGGGTTGGGAAGCTGCCAACAAACTGTTGCTAAGTCTAACATCCAGTAATGACGACTCTTAAAATGGATGAGGAACTTGCACGTTTTCTTCCAGTTAGGAAAATGTTTGAGTAGAACGGAACTAGGTAATTGCATGCATATGGTTATCAGTCAGTTGTTTCTGAACAAATTATAACACTATTTAACTTTTTTCTTTTTCACTTTTATTCTTTCATATTTTTGCAGTCACGAGAACAAGAGCAAGGCATCTAAAATATGCTTGACATTTATAATTAAAAATACAGATCTTTAAACAAGGAATCAAAATCCTGCAGAGTTCTGAATTACAAATTAGAAAATCTTTTTCCTAACTCGGATTTTCTCCGAATAATTTTCTTCCCTCCTCCCTCTCATCTTGTTCCATTCGAAAATGTTGGAAGTAGTATGTATTTTAGTAGGATACACCATAGTGACTCTTCATATGATGTCTTTGCATTAGCAGAAAGTGCTAAATATTTTTAAGCTCATTGCATCTTTTACTTACGGCAAAAGGACACTTTAATCCAGTGATGGTTTCCACAGACACATGGAAATCAAAAGATTTTGCAGCTTCACATGTATATATACTGCTATATGTATCTGCCATATACATCAGGTACTTCTGGGGTAGGTGGTGGTGGTGGTACGCTCAGGGAAAAATAGAAATAAATGGAGCTTATACATCTAACTTGGGTGATACCAGCTTTTATAGACTCAGGAGATAAATTTGTACTTTTTGTTTTTCCAATCTGTAGTAACATCTATCCAACGGAATAAGTGATACATGTATCTATGACACACATATAGACCCATATGTGTGTGTATATATAGCACAGCCAGGGAAAAATTTACTCAACACAAACTTACTTTAAAGGAAGTGCCTCATAAAAGAGGAATTTCTGTCTGTCTTGGTAGAATTAAGAAATTATTGAAACTGTAGCATCCCACTGTCCTTAAGCACAACTCCATTTCTGTAAGGAAGGAGCATCAGTAGTTAGACTTATGTAAGTGAGAGTGACTGTAGTGGCTGAATTATTTCTCAGTTCCTTTACCCGTTACCTAGCAAATAAATTTTCATCAATGTGGCAAAAATCAAAGTTCTTTAAGAGTCAAAGCACCAAACAGATTCAACCTCTAAATGCTGGGGGTTTGTGTGTTGTTGGTGTTTGTTGGTTTGTTTTTTTTTTTTTATTGTTTGGTTGGCTTGTAGCAAGCAGCATTCACAGAAGAATGTTCAAAGTGGGGGTGGGAAATAATTGAGGGATTGATGAGACTGTCCCAGATTTCTCCTGTACTAGTAGAAGACGCAGACCAAATCACTTGTCATTATCTTTAGAATCACTTTGAAGTTCATCTGATCTGTTAAGTGTGGCATAGCATCCACTGAAATCACTGAGATTCATGTTCCACATTCTGGAATTTCTGCAACCATGCCTAATTATGTGTGGTTTATTTTGATATTATACTTTAAAATGTTTGGGTAAAACACACATGGTAAACCACAACTGTGGTTGATTACAGTGCTTGACATTTAGTGAGTGAGTTTGATCTGGTCATCTGAGAGGTATCAAGAACATAACCGTTACTTTCCTAGAAGGAAACTGAGGCACAGAGAGAGAAGTGACTCTCAGAAGCTCAAGTTCTCAATGACATGTTGGTGATGGATGCAGGAATGCAGAGATGTTGCACACCCCTGCCACATCCATGTGGTAGCCTCATAAAGCACATGCATTTTTTAAATGATGCCTTCACAAACTACTAAAACCTTGTTCCAACTGTTCCAAGAGCTTTGCGACATTATTCCATTCAGTGGCAATGCTTCGTTTACCAAATGTCTATAAATCTTATACCTCATGGTTACCTGTATGAGGATTGGAAGACCTGTTTGGCTTTCCAGTACCCAAATACATCCTTGAACATTAACTCTTATTTGTAAGTATAACAGCAGAATTACCTGAAATCAGTTGGAATTGCTCTTGCACAGCAATTTGTTGCGCTGAGGCCATGGGGAGGCAAGTCGGCATCCCATGGTGTACATCCTCTGCAGCAGCATAAAGCCAAGAGAGAAAAAAACGAGGCATGGTGGAAAATAGTGAGGGGCCATTTTCATTGGGCTTGTACCTAAAGAATTGTCCCAAGAAGCAGCAAACAGTGCTGGACCAGAATAAACTTTTGGGATGTTAACTCTGGGTAGTAGGATGCCTTGGGAACTTAGACAGTAATACGGTATCTGCACAGGTAGGAATGTAGAGCAATAGTCTCCTAGCAGCTGGAAATTTACGGACCAATCTCTTAAAAGCAATTATTGATACAAAAATGGAAAAAAAAAAAAAAAAAGCAGAGGCAAAATTGTGTACCCTACTGTGTATCTGGCTGTAGTAAATAAGGGTTAGAAATGTAGTTTTATGTTAACAGCTATTAAAATAATTGCTTGTGGCCATATTTTTTTCTTTTTCTGTAGTCTTACCTGAATACTCATGTCCCAAGGGCTCGGAGCAGGGGCTGAGACTGTGACTGCTTAGGTTGTGTGGCAGCCTGATTAAAGTCGGGGTCCTAATACAGGGGTCACTGAAGTTCTCAGGGTGGCTCCAGAGGACTTGGATGGGGCATTCATGAGCTAGTGGTTCCAACAGTTTCTCCACTCAGCAGAAATTCAGTAGCAAAACACTATGGTGAAGTCTCCTAACTAGTAAAATGGTTCTGCTGTAATGAATGACCTGTACCATACCATTGCCCTTATTGAAAAAAGTGAATAGGTTTAGTTGTGTCCATTAAGAATATCATTAGGAAAAACTGGTTTAATATCAGTCAGTCTTCCTGAGGTTTCTTTTAATTCTCACATAACTCAAATAAAAACTGGGTTCAATGAAAGGGAATTTCAAGAACATGTTCCATAACGATGTTTTACATGTGCCACGCGTTGTGCTGGTGGACACAGACGCTAACACGCTCAACACCAGGCTGAAAATTTTCTGCCACGTTAAGAGGCATGCTTAACCATCTCACAGAAGAAGGCAAATGGGGATGTAGAGGTCTTTGCAAAAGAAGCAGTTCCCCAATATTAGCTTCTCCATGCCTTCTACTATAGAAGCCTATTTGGAGGACACGCTTCAGCCTGGCTTGTGAGTCCTGCCACACCTGGCTGGGTACCAGCTCCCTCCTCCCCTGCCTGCTTCTTTCTGTGCAAGAAGGTAATGCCAGGTGGCTACGTCTGTCCTCTTTTCTTGTCTTTTTTTTTATTTATTTTTTTTTTTTTGGTTGGAGCTGCCATCTGACCAGAGGAGTAACGTGGGGAAGGCTGCTCCCTTTCATGACCTATTTGGGGCTATGACTGTCAAGCGCAAAACTGAAAATAGAGTACTCTTCAGTGGGTCTCCTTGTCCTGGGGAAAATGGTTGAAACTCCGCCATCTAACTGCAGAGTAGATTAAATGACCAGCACTACTTTAAACCATCTTTCATGTTTGATTTCATTATCTACAAGTAGATCTATACAGATATATACAGACTTGGGGACAATCCTTTATATTTCTTCCTGAATCTTCAAAGAAGACAAAAACAAGATCAAAAATTATCTCTCCTTTACTAAACTTATTTAAAAAAGCAAAACAAACCCCCAAACCTATTAGATAACATATTTTTATAGATATTTAGATAATTTGCTATATACTGTGTTAGATATGACAGTTTCTAAAGCCTTATAAACTTGAAGTTAGTAAGCTATTAATGAACTGTGATTCAGTAATGCAATGGAAATACCACAGCTAAAAAGGAAATAACTTTCCTTCTTGGCAGAATCATCATTACCCTGTGTGTAGGAAAAGCCTCTGTAGCTGGCTGCCTTTGCTGCAATTACTGGTGTACTTTCTTCCCAGGATATCCTGTTGTTTGCCACGCTCCCTCCGCAATCTGGTTTTTTTTTTAAGGGCTTTTGGATACAGGAACTTTATCCGATGAAACATTTTGTGCAGCACTTAAAAAGTTTACCTTCTTACCCTGGACGATGCTACTATGCTATAAAAGCCTAAAGAGAACATCTCTCTGGTAGTATAAATCCGGAGCAGTTATCCCAGGTTTTGGAGAAATTGCTTTGGATTGACACTGGTGAAATCCAGATGGGTTTCTGACAGTAGCGGGGCTCTCACCCTTCCTTTTGTGGCACGAGAGTGGGACCTGGTATTTTGACACTTATTTCTGCAAGAAGTTGAGCACCTGTAATCCTGCTAACATCAGCAGGAGAGCAGAGCACGCAGCTTCTGGCAGCAGCAAGCACCTCTAATTTCTGCACTGCCCAGAAATTAACTTCAAGAGCCTCAGAATTGTCATTAAAATTCAATTGTGTCCCTTCACATTTAGACATCCGCCCATAGAAAAAACATTCATCGTGTAACTTCTCTCCCTCTCCCTGGGGGTTGTACTGGAGAATTAGCTCAGGAGGAGGATGGGAATGTTGCAGCCCTAATGGCGATGGAAAAGATGGAAGCAAGAAAATGAGCTTATCTTGCTGTCTTAAAATTAAGGAGTAATCCACATGGCTCTGATGCTAAAATAGGCGATAATGTGGTTGTAGGATTTCATTGTCAAAGATTTTGCATTGGTTCTGCTTCTGTCTTGGCTATGTACATATATGTAACTTTTCATTTTATTTCTATTGCTGCATAATGTGACTAAAATATCTCGGGGCGGGGGGGAAGGCAGTTTCTGATTTATATTTTTTTTTATTAGAAATTGAAGATTGGGGCTGCAGCTAGTATAAATTGGTATGACTCCACTGATTTCACGAGAGCTAAGTCAGCTTTCACTGGTTGCATATCTGGCTTCTAGTTTGTGCCTCTGACCAGCTATTTACTGAATAAGATTTCACTATACCATGACACTCATATATAGTAATAGAATTCAGGGTTCTGACTGAGATGAAGCAGTTAAATATAAGTAAATGCACTAGTCTGTGGAATAAGATCTTTTCACTTTTCTCATCATTTTCCATCATGAACAACTGGATTAAAAGCAATGCCCTCTCCTTCCTATACACCTCTCGGCCACTTGCGAGGGACCTGCAGATACAAGAGCAAGGTTGGGCTCAGGATCAGCACATTTCACTTAGGGCTCTAGAAATGAGCATCTTTAATGCACAGCCAATGAACTAAATTACAGGGGAGTGTTTCCAGAAAGCATTCCAGTGCTGTGAAAGCAGCCTGTGAACCCGTGGTCCGACAGGCTCTGTCACCCTGATGCTAAGAAAGTCCTCCCTGTGTGCTTCTATATGACATTTTTTACCTGTTATCTACCACATCTTTGCCAGTAGAGCATTTTGTGTGTGTCTGAGGATGTCCTTATGCATTCTGAAAAGTTAGAAGGCTCCCTGAACTCTTAAAGCTGGATAATACAAATGTGCTTCAAGCAGGATCTAGATGGAGTTGAGGTCCTTCAGTTCAAAATTGTTTAAGTTCCGATATTGAACTATTAATCTTTTGACTTAGCATGCCAGGTGAAGTTCTGCAACCTCAGGGAAGACTTAATTCACACAGTGTTGGGCTTCCATAATGGAGTGTCATAGGTGCTTTCTTAACTGCAGTAATACCAGTTCCTCTGTCTTTATATAAAACATAGCTAGAGACTTCAAGTTTGGGGATGAAGGGTTTCATGTTTCCTTTTCTTCCAGTCTATAAACTATTCTATGCATAGGCTTCTTCCACTCTTCCTTTTGAAGCTCTCCCATCAGCGTTTAAGGGTTATTCAGGCCAAAGAAAAGAAGCAGCAGGGAGTGTGACTGTGGCCTCCTGTGAGAACACTGAATTACGTGGGGTAATCCTGAAACTCTGGCTTCCAAGACTCCTTTAGCACTTACACATTAAGAATAAAATACATTAACGGGCTTTTGAGAATTCTGGAGATATGACCTGAATCATAGATAGAGCCTATCTGCCATTAAACATAATACATTCTTGGCAGTCATTCCTCTCCTGCAACCTTTCGCTTCGAGCTCTGTTTTGGAAAGGCGAGAGACACTTTGGAAGCCTTGTCATCGGTACCCAGGACTCAGGCCCATCACATACTGTTTTGTACCTGCACTTCCCTAAGTCAATGTACTTTGCACATACAGCACAGTTGCTTAAGTGCAAACTGTCAACTGTTGGTTATTTTAATATTTGTATAGTACGTGAAAAGGGAAAGGGCTTAAATTCTGTTTGGATTTCAAATAACTGTCTTGGCAGTTACACAATCCGTAGTGTTTGTATGTTCATGGAATGCGAGGTTTGTGACTGGTGTTAAAATGAGAGCAGGTATCAGATATGGACAAGCAGGTTCTAGAGTTGGTCTGGACTGGGTCAGCCTTCCACCGCAGCCGGCTGTCAAGGGCATCTGGAACGGTGCCACTTAATACTGTACAATTTGTCTTCTACGTATATGCAGTATTATCACTGACTGATGGCAGTTTGGCAACTTTTGTCGATATCAAGCAAGCCAAATTCTGATCCTTCTACTGCTTCACAGAGTTAGTCCAATTCCTCTGACACTACTGTCGATTGTTGTTAGAAGCCAAGAGGTGAGCTCGCTTATTCTCAGTAGACTTGGATCTGCTCAGATCTGCCCCACCCTGAATCCTGATCTCTGATAAATTAACTTTTTAATGTTGTATTACCGCTAGCGTACAAGCCAAATGTCTACACAGATATTTATGTTCCAACAGCCAAATTCAAGCTTTTTTTTTTTTTTCTTCTGATTTATAAGTATGTTATGGTTCACAGACATGAGTAACCCATGTGGGATATCTTTCCCACAGCGTAAAACCAATGTAAATTCACATGACTCAGGGATTTGTTTCAATGCTCATGTATAAACTCTCATTAGAAATGATTATGCTTGAAGATCAAAAGAAAAGTACACTCGCTTGTATTAATGTTTAATGCATAATTCACATTGTTAGAACAAAAAACCAAAACAGTCGGTGGTTGTTATGACAAATATTAAACATTGGCACTACTATCCAATTCCCATAGAGGATCCTTCATGTCATTGCATTGGCTGTGCACTGAGGTTCTCTTGCGAGTGTTGTGCCATCATCTTGGAGATTTAAAGACGCCTTCCTAACTGGATAAGTAATTTCCCTGTAATGACAGGAGAGGGGAAAAGCCAGGACACCCCACCGCTGCAGGTGGCTCCAATGCTCAAGAGACCTCTCAGTGGAAGCAGAGTGTAAAATAATTTAATTCAACTGTTTATACAAGTGGGATTTCAGATCAGGCATGTTCCTCTACAGTCCAAAACTCTCATTGCCTTAAGTTTTAGTCTAGTTCGAGTCTTAGTATCAAGACTAGACTCACAATTAAAGTCACCCAGCATAAGAGAATTCAAGAGGATCTCGATTTCTTGTTTTATGTTTCTCCGTGTTTTACCTTTTTTGTCAATGCCTTACTTTCTCACCAGAGAGCTTCTTACTTAAGGTTCGGTGTGAGGGAGGCATACATGAAATCTGTCCCCTATATCCTCAACCCAAGACCAGCACAGGAGAGCAAAGCCATGCTTGTAATCGACAAATGAAGATTAGGAAGGAGAATGCTATGTGTGGCACCACTGTCTGTTTGAGGAGAGTAGTGGGACTGCTTCATCAGTCTAGGGGAAGACCCCTGGGTACCCTCTGCTTTCCCACATTACAGCTTTTCACACAAAGTAGGAGCTGGGTTTTTTTTTTACTTTCATAGCTCATGTTGACTTTTCCTATGTCAATGTTTAAAAGGTCGGCAATTTGTACCATCCAGCTTTCATATGTATGCTTCCTTCCAAAAACTGGCTGTTTTACTAGCTGAGCTTATGTAATCTCTTTCTCCTATAGTTGGTTGGTTGTTGTTGCGGATTTTTTAGGAAAAATAATGTCTTTCTCCTCTAGTTGTTTGGATGTTGCAGACTTCTTAGGGAAAAAAAAACACCGAAAAACCTTGTTTTAAGTTTAGAAGTCTTAATTTGTCAGTCACCTCTTCCCAGGAAGGTCTGTGGCACAGAATGAGACCGAGTGACATTTGACAAACTTTCTGCTTGGCACACAGTAGCAAAAAAAAATGTTTATACTCTCATCATTCTGGTAACTTTCCTTTCAGAGCAGAGTAGCTGCCTGAGTTTCAGGTAGGCTCTCCCTGATTCAGATCTCTGTAAGCAAACTATAAATTAGCTCTCTGTTGTTAAGGCGCCTTCTGAAGGCCACATTGTTCTGCAAACCTTCCTCTGCAAGTCTGAGAGGTTCCTCATTCAAGAGCTAATACAGTTGAATTAGATTGTGGGTGTTTATAGAGCAGAGCTTTGGGTTTTGTTTTCCTTTTGTTTATAACAACCCTCTCAAAATATTTACGATTGAGAATTTGATAGTTTCTCCAGTAAAGAACCTATTGTCTACTCTAAGGTAGCTGAGAACCTACTGCAGAGCATATACTGGTTAATTTGTTTATTTTTAACAGAATGCACATGGCATTGCTATCCTGGCATAGATGGTAAATACATAGCTGTTGTGGGGTTTGTGTTGAGAAAGAAAAACCCGTAATGAATTAAATATGCTTCACGAGGAAAGAAGTAGGTCAAATGCTGGGCTAAATGAACCTCATTTCATACAAAAAGACTAAATTCTGTTGGTTTCACCTGTGGCACTTCGGACTTGTCTACACACCAAATTATTCCAAAACACTGACTAGGCACACTGCAGTAATTACTTTCGACTAAAACCACGTGTAGACAAAACTTGGGCTAGAATAAGAATTCACTTTCTGAATTATCGTAATCCGCTTTGAAAGTGAATTAAGTGAAACCAGAAACAACTCCGTCGTTCTAGAATGAATAAGCTATCTGAACACAGTTCTGCTTTACACTCACATCCAACCTTATTCCAGCATAACTTTCCTGGACTGAGAGGCTCTTAGGATATATCTACGTAGCAAACGAACGTGTGATTATAGACATACCAAGCCTTCGTTTACTCTCACTGGGATGAGCAACAGCCGTAATGAAAGATGGTCGCAGCGACTTCAGTATAGCCTATTAACCGAAGCACATACGCAGTTGGTTGTGAACAGCCTCTGCTGAAATCCACCTCATCACACCCTCACTTCAGATACAACTCACGTCCCTCAGAGCAGGACCGGGGTTGGGAGTGCCTCTCTGCATCTCCGGCGTGCGCGCACACCAAAAATTGCATATGCAACAGGACTGCGCAGCTGAGCTAAATGGAAAACAGGCAAATTTAACTTCAGAGGTTAATCACACTGGAGGAGCAGCATGGCTCGCACATTTTTAATATACACACCTTTGACAACCAAATAAAGCGTCAGCTGCGTGGCTGTGGAGGCCAAATTAAACACGCTGTAGACAAGCACAACTCAGTTGATTTCACTTGGGTTGAATTTGGCTCCATAGGCGAGACCTTGCTTATTTGACTAATACTTGTTTTGTTGCCTATCTGCTCATTTATTTTAATGAAATTAATGCATTTTAATGTTCCTTTAAGTGCATTCCAAAAATAGCAATCTGATTGACTAATTCACTTTAAAAAGTGTAACAATCGCAACTAAAAATCTCCCTATTAACTGAGGTATTGGAATAATTGCAAGTAGCTATGTCATACCCTTCCTCCTCTCAAACAAATTCCCCACATCAATCAGAAGAGCCTCACTTGAAAATGAATGGCAAAATAGAGACAACAATCAAGCTGCACACAGCGCTTTTCAAGCCTACCCAAAAAATGTACCAGTAATGTACTCGGTACTCTGCTGAGACAGTACAGTTAAGACAGGTAAGAATTTATCTTAAAAGCAGTTCAAAACAATTTCAAGACAGAAACAGGAAACAAACTGTCTTTCTAGCCCAGCCAGAAAGCATCTTGAGGAGATCAGGTTGGGAAAAAAAAATAATAAAAAAAAGTGCTTTCAATTTCAAGGCTCCTCAAAATGATGCTTGGACTGTGCTACATTCAGAGAAGGAGGGGTTTTTTTCCCCAATTCCTTTTCCAGGTGCAACAGACAATCTCACCATCTAAAATAAGATGCTGAGCACAGAGTCCAGCAACAGCAAACGTGTGCACTAACTTCTCCCTTATGAAAACTGGGATAGCAAAACCCAATTAGTAACAATATTAAGCAAAGGCAATTTTCCCATTTATTGTATTTAAATGAGTAAAATGAAAGTATTAAGGTTGAACAGAGGCAGTTGCAAAAACTAATTTAGTTTCAGCCCTGCTACACGTGTCCCTTCACGATCTCCACGGCGCTCAGGTATGTGTCTATGGGCAATGTTGTAACTTCTTATTAAAATAGGTGGTGCAAAACGCAAGATAGAAGAGGTCAGCTTGACTTTGGGCGCTGCTGAGACGGATGCTCTGTGGCCACTGCTCAGGTGTTGAGGTTTGAGCAGCATGTGCTCCATGAACAGTGTGTATGTAACAACTGATCTTTGGCTAAAGGGGCACTTTAAATTGGAGCTACCACGGGTAGTTGCTTTTTAAAGTGAGGCCTAGTTCTGGAAATACTTTTGTGTGCGAGTTACATGTAAGAGGTCCCCTGAACACGGCAGGACCATTCACCTAGACATACAGATTTGCCTTTGAGAAGTACAAATATCATGGAAAGAAAATGCAGGGAGCTTGCCAGCCCTGACCACGACTCCTACCACCGCGCACAGTGCGCGCAGTGGTCACGCTGACTTTGGTGCTGGCTGCGGGCCTAAGATCACCCTCTCTTTTAACCAAAATCGTCCTGCTTTCAGCAACAGATGCTCCGCGACCCTCGCTGCAGAGGTAGGGAGAGATGGGTCAGACCCTCCGCGATTCAATCCCGCCAGGGTTGGGTTCGCAGGAGTCCTTGTCTCTCCACAGCAGCGACGCCATTGTGCCAGCCAAGTGCCTCCCTCCGGCCCCGCGCTGCGCGCCCCACGGGGGCACCCCAAATTCCACCCGCTGCCCTAGGAATCTGTGCGCCGGGGGCTCCCCCGCCCCCAGCTTTTCCCTACCCCCAGCCTTCCCCTGCAGAGGCTTCTTGCAGGAGATTTGGGGGAGGAGGGCGGCGCGGCGCCGGGCCTGCTACGGCAGCGGCGTTGCGGCGGCTGCACCGCCAGTAGCGTTACTTCTCGCCTACCTTCCTCTTGCGTTTCGGGTGTTTTTGTAAAAAAAACAAAACTGTATTTTTTTTTTGGGGGGGGTGGTGGTGGTGGTGTGCGTGCTGTGTGTGTGTGTGTCCCCACCGCGCCGGCCCGGCAAACGGCCTGCTGGCGCCCGGCAACGTGTGTGTGCCTCTCTATGTCCCCGCGTCCCCTGGGCGAGGTGTCCCGTCCGCCAGCGGAGGACTCGCCCGCCCGCATCAGG
>VWZK01018384.1:126558-149068 GCA_013396935.1 Baryphthengus martii | reverse complement strand
CAGCTTTGGTGAGTGTGGGGCGAGTGGGATTGTTTTTGTGGCTTTAGTGGGATTGTTGTTAAATAGTTCAACGGTGGTGGTTGTTGTCTGGATGTTTTTTCTTCGTTTTGTTTTTCAGCACGGTTGTTGGTGTGGGTTATGGGATCTTGTTGTGACATCAGAAGTTTATTCTGTGATACGTCTGTTTTTTTTAGGCTGTTTTTTGAATCTTTTAATCAAAAACAATTTGATTATTTGGTGTCTCATTTGGTTTGTTTTTGTTGCAGCATGTTTTCTGGCGAGGACTCTTCTGGTCCCTAACATCCAGGAAAGGAATGCTGTTCTGTACACGAGCAGCATCTGTGATCTCTTTTTTTCTCATTACTTGTTGTGTTGGATTTTCAATAAATGAATTTTTATGCTGTGTTATACTTTGTAGTAGTTTTCATTCCCAGATTTTTTTACTTCTGCTTATAAGCTTTTGCTGCACATTTGGTTTTTTTACCTTTGTGGCTGCAGTTGCGCGCTACTGCTGTAGTGGGATTGTTGTAGGGTTTTCCCAGCTGCTTGCTCTTGAAATCTGGGGTATCCCGAGGCCCTGTCTAGCTCTGACCTGTTATTATTGTTAGAAGCAATACACAGATTAATAAATCATATAAAGGATCTTAAAAGACGGGGAGAGTAGGTTTAATGTAATGAAGTGCTGGCTGGCAGGAACCCAGGCTCCATTAGGAGTAGCTCTTTAGCCAACTGCTGTGAGCTCTGATTCTGAGTGTGCTCCGCTTCTCTGAAACCACGTGGAGAGGCTTTTGCCATAGGCAGGAGGCGTTTCCTGTTTGCAACCAAGATTTTTGAAAAGTTGCGAAGGTTTATTATTTGCTTATTTCTAGTATTTTACAAGTTTTCAGTGGTCAGTACCAGAGACAAGGGCGTGTGTGAAGAGCAGTTCTGATTGTTCCAGCATCTCGTGTCTTGTCTTGTGCTGGAAAATAGGAAAAAACTGAGTGTCTTGACAGTGACAGCTTTGATGTGAATCTCTTAGGGGGGGGGGGAAAGGGTTTTGATGCCGCTTGAAGGAGTAATTTGGCAGCTGTTGCCATGTTGAAGTGGGATCTTGCCAAGAGCAGTTGCTTTATCTTCCTGTGGAAATGGTGGCGAGAAGGTGAAACTTAAAGTTATTAGGAAGGTTTTCGTTGCCAATTTATGCTTGCAAATGTCCAAGAGATAGGGTTTATTGAGGGTTTTCAGTATAATCCAAAGTTCACCTTGGAGCTGGTTTCTTAATTGGATGGTTGCTGACAGCACAGTATGAATTGGGTTTATGCTTAATCTCCAACTCAGCTTTGCCCCAGACCTGCTTGTTATTGATGTTCAGCTCTAGAGCCTTGAGTTCTTTCAGTACAGAAAACCTTCTCAGAAGGTTACCTTTTGAGGGCAATTAGTTTTTTTAAGTGAGATATTGGGGCTAGAGGCTCGTACTGGGCTAAGGCTGGGCTTTCTTGCCCACTTTGAGTGACAGGAGGATGGAGAAAGCCCAAGATGACAATTTTAGGCGTTTGATGATGCGCTCCTGTTAGAAACAGTCTCCTGTGCTATAGTATAATGAAGTGATCACCACTATGGTTGATGAAGGGTCTCCAAACACTGCCTTGGTTCTTCTAATAGCTCCGTGAGGAGCTCTTGGGAGCTCTTGCACCAGCATTGTTCTTTAGTGGGTGCCTGGGTAATCCTCAAGTGCTGCAATCAAGATTTTATTTTTTTTCCTTTCAACTCTTTTACCCATGGCTTTGGGTTTCTCTTTACAAAAGCTCCTTGGTTGGTTTTTTTTTGACTGTGCTGTCTTCAGCTGCAATCTGTTTCCTAGAGACTAGTATTCCAAATTAGAGGGTTGGCCTGGAGGAAGAAAAAGGAAAAAAAAAAAAAAAGGAAGGAATTTCTTCAGGACATGTTTTTCTGTGGCAAAACCAATGCATAGAGATCAAGTGATTCACTTCCTGTCCCTGAAGGAGACCAGATGAGATGAGGACAGGGGACTTGGGCTTCCCAGCTCTGCTGCAGGAGCCCAGAAACACAAACACAAGGTTTCTCAGCCTCCTAAGCAAAGAGCAGCAGACAACAATGGGTAAAAAGCTGCTTGGGAAGAGCTTGAAAATCTCCCTCTGCTCCAAACAGTTTCTTATTATGGTCTGGCAGGGAGAAGGGGGAAGCCCTTCCTCGCTCAGCCCCAGTACCCGCTCCCATTGTCCCCGCTAACAATGGGGAGATGATCGAGCGCTGGAGGTGATGACACAAACCCGGGCGCTGGGAGCAGCTGGCTGGCTGCTGAAGGGAAGCACTGTGTGCTGCACCAACAGCTCCTGCCCTTCCACCACAGCCAGGGGAACAGCCCAGGCTCCTGACAGGCTCCAGCCTCAGCTAGAACCGTGCTCTTTTCTGTACCCAAAAGGGGTGAACCCCCCCCTGCCTTTATTTAACCTGCTTTTCTCTGGAGCGAGGAGCTTCCCGGCTGGCTCGGAGCACCAAAGGGATGCAGGCAGCTGCTGTCTGTGGCTCTTCTCTTCCATAACTACTTACAGGAATCTGTGGTGTGACAGTTAATGACCCTGGCCTGATGGTTTCTTCATAAATAAGGAGTACTAATAAACAGCAGTTGTTCGTTAAGGCTCAGCATGTAGGAGGAGAAAAATCAGGGGGGCTATTTCTCTTTCCTGAAGCTTGCATTATTCATCTCTCCTGAGGCAGAGAGGAGAAAGCTAGGCTAGGGAGGGGGAGCAAAAGCAGTGCTGTGCTCTATGCCCCTTTCTCTACCCAGCACCTTCTTAGGAGGCCTCTAGGAGCTTCTATTTCCCCACAAAGGTAAAATTCCCCAAGACAACAGGGTTGAAAGTTGTTTTGGGAATCAGCTGCCTGCCTGGGGCTTCTCATGCTGTACAACCTGACGTCAGGCCCAGCAGGTACTCCCCTTCACTGTCATCTGAAGGGAAGGGGGGGAGTGGTGGTGTGTCACCTGGTAGGGTGTTCAGCAGGTGGAGGAGAGGAGTTTCACCATCTGAAGAGGCATCTTTTTCCAGTTCCAACTCTGTCTGCGTTTACTCTCATATAAAGAGCCCGTGGGATCTGACACGTCACAAAGGGGTTGAATACAGGCCCTCTGGCCACTCACCCTGCAGGTGAGACACAAACTCTGAGCTAGGAGACGAGTCATCTGCCAAACCTGCCTGGTACAGAAAGCAGCTCTCCCATCCCAGCAAACGTGAGGCGAAAAAATCCCAGTCCCTGCCAAGCACCAGCAGGATGCTTCACTGGCTGCAATGGGAGGCAGTTAGAAGGATGCTGGAGCAGGCAGCCAAGCACTGCACCCACTCAGTCTGGGGAGCAGATGGAGCACATTGAGAGCTCTGTGACTCAGTCAACTCCCTCTTCCAGGCTGAGGTGGCTCCCAGTGTCCTGACTGGCTCCCACAAGGATTCTCAAGGCTCTTGCAGGAAGATTTTAGCAGCTCTGGGCAAGAAGGGCTAGAGGCAGGCGGAGATGGTCACCCACTTCTCCCGAGGGACACCAGACTGCAAAGAGAATTACTCTGCTCTGGTTGGGCAGAGTCTTGCATGACTGAGTGTGAACATAGAACCAGGACTTTCTGCTAGCCGGAGCATGCAGGAAAATGGGGAGGAATGAAGAGAAGGGAGGGATGTTTGTGCTGGCAGGTATTCAGTGCAGGGACAGGAGCTGATACCTCACAGGCACTTCCTAGTCCTAGATTAGTCTCTATTAGGCTGAAGTCCTCAGTCTCTGGGGCTTCTCCATAGCTGGGATGCAGCCATAAACCAGGTAGAGGCTACCGAGAGGAGGCCTGCGGTGTGCGGGCCAAGCACTCTGACAGAAGTGAGGCTTTGTGCCGGCTGGATGTGTCCTTTGTCAGGCTGATGTGGCTGCTCAAAGCACAGCACTGCCCGGGCCAGTGCTGCAGCAGGAGCCTTGCTCCTGTTTTCTGTGGCTGTGCTGCATGCAGGAAGGAGGGGAGCACAGTCTCCTCCACCCCTGCTCTGTGCAGCAGTGCCACAAAGCCCAGGGGCTTCTTATCTGGGCCGTTCTACATATAGCATCCATGGGGCCTCGCTGGGCTCCCAAGGGCCGCTCTGTTCCTCCAATCAAGGGCAAAGCTCTTGTGCAGCCTCCCTTCCTTGCCCCTTAAAGATGGAGTGGGAAGGGCCTGGGTTTGGCCGAGTGCAGTGAGAAGTACGAATGCCTTGCAGCTCTCCTGTCAGCTGGAGCTCTGGGGCCTGGCCAGCCTGCCAGGCAGGTGGGGACGCGCAGGGGCAGGCGCTGCTGCGAGGCAGGTGAGGCTTCCATCAACCCAGCCTAGAGCTGGGAGCTCTGCCTGATCTGCCAGGTCGACAGCACTGATTCTCAAATGCCCTCCCTTACTTCTCCATCCCGTGAATCCCCAGCTCAGCCTCAGAAAAGATGCCAGGAGGCCCTTCCCAGGAGTGCTGCTGCCAGGGCTTGTTGATTGGGACCTCACATCTCCCCTCCCCTGCAATTAGCAGTGGGGGAGCAAACGGTTGCTGGTAGGGACCGGCTGCTGCGTGGGCATCCTGCAGTCATATTTTGAGCGGGACCCAGAGTGTACTGTTGCAGAGTGATTCATGAGCAGGGGGGAGAGGGAGAGACACTCTCTCTTCTTCCTGTGTTCAGGGATAGGCTGAGGGCAGGGATGTTCCTCTTGGGAAAGATGTGCACACACCTTTTTCTTAGAAGAAGGACGTCTTCTGCACCAGGATGTCCTTGGGGCAAGGCCAGGTTTTAATTGCTGCTGCAGCACCAGATACCCGAGTCATGGTCCTCCTCAGTGCCTCTGCTCCTGGCCTGCCTCCTACAGCTACTGGGGATGGTCCTTGAGCTACTGGTATCAATGATACCCCTGACACACTCCAGCAGAGCAGAAGGACTCCCCACATGCCCTGCCTTCCTCTCCAGACAGGAGCTAAGGGTGATTCAGCTGATCTGAGCTCCTAGGAGAGCTGTCTGTGCTCTGTTTGTCTGTCTATCCTGCCACACTGCCCCACACCTGCTGGCATCTGCACTGCTGTGCCTGTTCAGATACCCTCTTGCCCCTATTTATGCTTGTCTGCCTGTCTGTCTGACACCTGCCACTGCAAATGCTGTCTGCTCCCCATCCTTCCATTTGTCTGTCATTATTGTATTTTCTCCTCACCACCCTTTTCTATTCCTTTGGCCACTATCTGGAGGCCTCTGCATTAAATATGACTCGGAGAATGATTTTCTCTGGTTTATGGATAGCAGCCAGACTGTAATCTGCAGTGAAGGCACTATTCAGGTGGAGAACCTCTGCAAAGAGCCTCTTGCAAAGACCAAGGCAGGACGCTCGCTTCCAGCACTGCCCAGAAACTGCACAATCGCCTGCCTGCCCCCACAGCAGCACCACCCAGAGATTCAAAGGCAGTTGAAACCCCTTGCAATGGGACTTAGGCACCTGTGTGCCTCCAAAAGCCAATCCTTCCAGCTTGAATTCCCTGGTTGCCTGCACTCACGTAGCTGGGAGCGAGGGTGGAGATGTGGAGGTTACACAACTCGTGGAGATGTGGGGCTAGATGTAAAAGGGACTTTATGTGTGTGTGTGCACGCGTGTGTGCGCGTGGTTACATGTGCTGCCCTATGTCACAGCTGGGTTTGGATGGAGACTTCGTCCTTGCGATTTTTTTGCACCCTAACAGCGTGGCAACGCGGCGCTTGTCTTTGCATTCTATCGATCTGCTTCCTGTCATGTTAGTGATGGCTTCCTGCGTCAGCTTGCCGTGCCTCTAATCCCCTCCTTAGCGCTGTCAGTCGGTACCCTCCTGGGTCACCAGTGGTGTTGTGTTGCTGTGCACATCCCAGGCTATGTGTGACCCCACAGCCTGGGCCCATTTGATACCCAGATGCCCCAGCAGACAGGGTCAGGCATTTGCCCTCCTCACGGCAGCACACTGGGAGCCTGGTTACACCCCCCTGGGCATCACGGGCCCTCTGGCCAGCCTGGGTGTCCGGTCCTCTTTGGGGCAGCACCTCTGCAGCCCACGCAGCGAGCAAGCAGCCAGAACCTCAGTTTTGTAGAATTAGCAAAACCCCGCTGCACAGCCAGCTTGCAAAACCTCAGCACTCGAATGTCACCTGAGATCAGGTTCTGCTGGAGCAGAATATGACTTTTCATATCGGCTTTCACAGTGCCAGCCCTTTTTGCAGAGCCCAGCCAGGGGCTGTGGGAGGAGGTGAGTACAGGGCAAGCCATCTTGCATGCCTCTGCTGCTTCCTGGGGTGCCTTGGGACCCAAACACCAAGGGAGAGCAGCTCCCCAGTGCTGCCCTCCTCTGCTGTCGTCTTCACCTTGCTCAAGAGCAGGGAAGAGGTCTTTTTGTCTGTACAGATATTTTGCCCGTACAGAAGTAACTCTGCGTAGCTCCTTCCCAACCATATGGTGACGGAAGTCTGTAGGGACCAAGCCCTTGTTTGCGTCCTCACCACCCTGGGCCTGAAACTTCAGGCTTGTGGCCAGTGGCATTACAGAGTGCCAACTGTGTGCCCTGCCATTCCCACCACCGTTTCCCGCACGGAGGAGACCCATGTGGCATGCATCTTTGGAGACTTGGTGCAGGATGGCCTCCTCAGGTACCTGAGCTCTGTCCATTTGGGGAGAGGGAATACTTGTCCCCTCCTCAGCAAAACCCAAGCCAAGCTCTTCTTTCCACTTCCAACGCACCCTCCTTTTCCAGAAAACAACTCCCACATTGTCGGGAAGGGTGGGGGTTGGCAGCTCTGCTGCAGAATGTTATGTTCCCATGGCAATGGGGATGTGTCTGCAGAAAGAGGGGAACGGGGGGTGGGGAGTAGGGAGGGGGATATCGTCCAAACGGGACCCCCAGTACCAGTGCCTGCCTCGGCAGGGCCAGGCTGAGGGTTCGCCCTGGTGGTGGCCCCCGTTGCCCCCGGCCCAGGGGCTTCCTTCTTGCCCGGCCCCTCGCACCCCGCCCGGTTCCCCGGCCTTGGCCCGAGNGACTGCGGCATTCCTCCGCGGGCACGCCTGTGCGCACGCCCGCCCCCGCCCGCCTCTCCGCGCCTCCGGCTCCCACCCGTGCCCGCTCACTGCAAAGGGAGAAATGGGCACCCCGACTCCTCCTGCTCCTCGTAGGGCCCGGGAGAGGTGCCTCCTGCCTCGCTCTTCCCTGCACACCCGCACACACTCACGCACCGCACACTCGGCAGCCCCCGACCATCCCCTTTTGCTGGCAGCACCCCTCACCCCAGCGCAGCCAGCTTCCCGTGGTTTCTCTCAGCCCATCAGTCTGGCTTTTTTCTCCCCCGTTCCCCACCTCCACAGCCCAATCGTCACCCTCAGCTTGTCACGGTGATGGGCACAGAGGTACCACTGTGGTCCCGGGCAGGTGGTAGAGACAGCACTGGAAAGGTTTGCTCTGCAAGAGCTGGACCCACTCGGATGCTGCCGTCCTTACGAGTCCTGTCCCGGCGCAAAGCCCCTGGGGTCAGGCAGGAGTGAGAGTTCCCTGACTAACGCTGCTCACAGCACCACTGTCAGGAGGAGGGAAGAGGGACGAGGGATTCAAGGGCTCACGCACTCAGAGACTAGACGACCTGAGTGCCTTTGCACATAGATGGGAGGACAGCCGCCTCTCTGGGAGCTCATTTGCACTGGTTTTCTGGAGTAAAACCTGGCTGTGACCTAGATAGTGTCCCAGGGCATTCGAAGAGGACTGGGTCAGAGCTGAGAAAAGACAAAGCAAGGGACAGGGGACAGTTTCTAGGAATGCAGAGGAGATTCAGGTAGTCTTCTCCATCGTGCCTTTGCCCCCATTTTCAACCCCTTCATTGTCAAGACCAAACAGGGGGGAATTTTTCTTCTCAGGCAGGGTTCAGGGCTGTGGACATAGAGATCTTTCACAGCTTCAGAGTGAGCAAACGGGTTTGGTATTTCCTCTTAGAATGGTAATATGAAAGACCCAAAAAATGCTAAAACCAAAAAATCCAGCTGGCTGTGGTACAAGGCAGTTCCTAGCTCCTCCCTGGATTCTTAGCCAGGCTCAGAGGGAGAACACTGGGGGTCTGCTGTCCCCTCTGCCAGCCTGGAGTCCCAAAGGGGCAGCAATTCATCTCCCCCTCTTGGACCTGGCCTCGCACCCCCCCAGCCTGGAGACCCGACTGCAGGGTGCTCGCTGTGTCCTTCAGCCTCGACGTCTGCTTTGCTGCTCCCCCACCCTCTCCCTCCATTCCGCATGTCTGCGGCTGGATTCCCCATGCGGCTGCTTGGCTGGGCTGCAAACCTTTAAGTGATTCCTCTCAGCTGGATTGGACTGTCAGCAGCCCTGGGGTTTTGATGGCACAGACCCGGGCCCCTTATCCACACAGACCAGGAGGCAGCCGGAAGAGAAATACTGGGCCAGGCACCCCGAGGGTGGACTCTACCACCCCAAAACCCTTCTGCCCTGTGGCCAGGCAGACATGGCTCAGCTCCTGGACATGTGGTGTTGCCCTTCGGCAGCCTTGGCTCCCTGTCCAGCTGCTGTGTCCCTCCTTGTCGCTGCTCTTGGCCCCTTTCCCTCACTGCATCGCAATGAGTCATCTTTGCTGAGCTCAGCCGCTGGAGCCGCAGGGGAGCTGGCAGGCCAGGCGGCCGCTGGCACCCAGAGAGGATCCCTCACCTGGCAGCACACTTGCCTGGGAACCGCAGCCCTCTGGCCATGATGTGCAGGCACCAGGGTGCATCCTGATTTCTCCTGCCCATCCTTTGATGGGGGACCCAGTCTGGGTACAGAGCAGAAGGAGGGGAAGACAGCGCACTCAGGCCTTGCTGCAGGCAGCTGCAGGTTTGTGCCATGCTCATTTCATGGTATGGGAGTTCCAGAGAGGCAAAAGAGCACAACTGGCATCACCCGAGGCTATAGAAAGTGATGCTGGCCAGACATTACTGTGCCTGCTTCCCTAGCTCATTGCAGAGCCCGCTGGTCCCTGGACAGTGAGTCAGCCATCATGATGAGGAGCTGGCTGTAGAGCACCATTTGTGCCCCGCTGTGCCATGTGTGCCCACATCTGTGTGACAGGGCAATGGCCTGGCTAAATACCTCTCTCTCTCTCTGCAAAGGCTCCCCTCTCAGTGACAGCCACCGCCGGGCACCTCAGCGGAGAGATGAATCCCACCGTCGGCATTGCTGTCATCCTGACAGGTACAGCCGGTGGACACGCATCCCCTCCCTGCTCCCCAGCAAGCTTGGCCCAGAGCAGCCAGGCAAGGGCCAGGAGGCTGCATGGGCACCCCCAATGATTGCTGTTCCCTGTCCAACCTCTGCTTGCCTCTCCCAGTCCTCCAGGCTGCCCACTGCCAGATGATCAAGGACCTGAGTGCCTGCCTGCTGGGCCAGGGCCTGCGGGTGGACTGCCGCTATGAGAACAAAACCAGCAACCCCCTGACCTACGAGTTCAGCATCACCAAGGACAACAGGAAGCACGTCATCCACAGCACCATCAGCGTCTCTGAGAACATCTATCGGAGCCGAGCCAACGTCACCATGCACAAGAACCTGGTGTGTCTCTACTTGCAGAGCTTCACCACCAGCGATGAGGGTGTCTACATGTGCGAGCTGAAGGCCACCAACGACTACACTGGCAACCAGATAAAGAACATCACTGTCATCAAAGGTGAGACGGGCAGCAGTGCCTGGCCTCAGCCCATCCTTCCCACCTGCTCCTTGACTTGGCAGGGCCAGCAGAGAAAACCACAGCCCCCCCATGGTGTCCTCAAACCCACCCTGAGTCCCATAAATGTTTCCCAACCCCTACAAACCCTTTCTGCTGCAAACAGGGCACTCAGCCCCACCGATGGCCTCACTCTGCCCCATCTCAAACTGCTACCCCTGCCTCTCTTGGCCCTCACCTCAGGCACATCGCCTAGGTGTCTTCCTGTAGGTGATGCTTCCTAGTCAGTGAAGGACTGAGAGGCATGTGGTCTGGAACAGGAGCACAGTGGGGATTTTCCACACTTAGGTCCCACAGGAGCAGTCCTCCATCTTACCTGGTGCCCATCACCTTGTCACCTCAGTCAGTCACAGGCAGGGTTATGCTTCCCAGGGTGTTTGTGCCCCAAAAAGCTTTGCCACTGCATGGACACAAGGAGGGAGGGGAAACAGGCAAGGGGCCAGGGTGGGATTTGCTGCATTTCTGTGGCAAAGAAAAGGCAAGAAAACGAGTCCCAGTACCCCTTAAAACAACCAGCTTGATCCCTGTACCCCAGGGATTTCATTGTGGCTCTTCTCTCCCTCCCCATTCCCTCTCCTCACAGACAAACTGGAGAAATGCGCCGGCTTCAGCCTTTTGATCCAGAACACTTCGTGGCTCCTGCTGCTTCTCCTTTCCCTGCCTCTCCTGCAAGCCGTGGACTTCGTGTCCCTGTGAAAGGAAAAGCACACGCACGCACACACACACACATCCACACACGCACGTACGCACACATCGAGTACCCCAGCAAACCCGCCTCCCCTCCCGCCAGAATGCAGCCCTTGGAAAGAGAAGCCGAACCATTTGGAACAAGTGAAACCTCTCTCTGTGTTATCTCTATATAGCCGTATAACTAACGCTAACCACCGCCCCGTGCCGAGACCCTGCCGTCACACGCACACTCGCCCCGCTCCCAAGCATGGTGGCTCTGCTAGGCAGCGTTGCTTCTCCCATCGCGCCTCCCCGCTCGGTAGGCTGGCTGGTTTGCTCGTGCTGGGAGCACTGGAGCCTCAGCCCCGCACAGCCCGCTTCTCCCATCCCTTTAACCTGTGGGGTTTGCCTGTTCTCACCTGGGGAAAGGACGGCTTGATTGGCAGGTAAGAGAGAGAGGTGATGCAAGAGCATGTGCAGGGGTCCCCGTGCTGGGTGCTCTGCTCATAGGAGATGGGGGTTCCAGCCTCCCCAGCCTGCCCTGCCTGACAGCCGGGTGGCTTCTCAGCCTGCTCCTCTCGCCCTGAATCACCCTGAGCTGCCGCGATTGTGAGAGGGCACGAGGCGAGTCCTGTCACAGAACAAGCAAGGAAGAGACGGAGGGAGCAGGGGAGGAGTGGGGTAATGCTGGGTCTGGCCAGGCTGGGAGGAGAGGGGAGCAGGTCTAGGAGACACCTGTCAAACACCCCTACCTCCTTAGGGCTCTTCTGGGGCTCACTGCAACCGTGCTTTGGCAACCAGTTTTTCCTAATCTGATTTTTACAGCTGAGCTGGAAGTGAGGCCTCCTCCAGAAGTCATCTGGTACCTTTGGGCTGCCCAAGCCAGAGACACCACTTGGTCTGCCCAGGGACCAGCTCTTAGCTGTGACGAGAGAATTTCTGCCGGCAGCTGCTCACAGTGGAGGCAAGCAGATCCTCTCTGAGCTAGCCACAGCCCTGCCTTTGCCCTTGCTCCCCTCCCAGAGGCTGCTGGAGCTGGATCCGGGCAGGCTGGTGGGTAGAGGACTCCCCTACGGGAGCATGACCCCAAGGTCTCCACAGAGACTCCTCTGAACCATCACCTCGTCTTCCCCGAGGGAACATCTGAGAGCCCTGATCCTCCTTCATGGCGCATGTCCCGGTGCTGGGCCCTGGGTAGGCTCAGCAGCCTTCCTCCAGCACAGTCTTCCTGCAGTTCCACCACGATGCTGGGAGGAGCCCATGTGCTCCCTCCCTTCTCCCTTCTTCCTTTCAGCATTTCCCTGTCTCTGTTTAAGAGCAGAAAAGGGCAGCCCAGCTCTTGGTCACCACCTCAGTAAGGCCAGGACCTCCTCAGGGGTCAGTGAGAGGGACACCAAGCACAGAGCACATCTGCCAGCCCAGGCCTGCCCCAGTGCCCCAGGGGATCCTGAGGAGTCAGGGGGCTGCTGCCCTAGCCTCCTCAAAACCTGGCAGCTCCCAGGTGAGGAGCACCCCAGTCGGCCGTGAGGAGAGAGACCAGAGGACCTGCCCTGCTGCACCTCACCCAGGGGAGGGCAGGGGGGCGGGGGAAGATGCAGGCAGAAGCATCCAGGTCCATGGGGTGACCTCCAGCCCCACTGAGCTGCCTCTGCAGTCTGGGCAGTGCCACCACGGCTGACAGCAATTCACAGCAGCTGCCCTCCGGCTCCTTGCTCTTCTCCCAACATTGCAAGCTGCTTCCTACCCCACCCCTGCCTGTTCCCTGCCCATCCCTGCCTGCTTGTTTGCTGTCTAGTGCTGCCCAGGCCACGTATAGCTGAGGTCTGGCTGTGCCCAGCTCCCTGGGCTTGCTGGTGAGCGCCAGGGCAGGCGCTGGCAGAGCACAGATGCGTCTCGAGTCTCATTTTTTTGTGAACATTTGTAGTTGTTTCCACAGCTTGTCATAAAAGAAATTCTGTTAAGAGGGAAAAAAAAAAAAAAGAACCCTATGAAAAGCAACAACAACAACAAAACCAAACAACTATCCTCCAGGAGTGTTTCTCTGTCTGCACAATAAAACCTTAGGTCATATGTTGGAGCCACAGCCACCCGTGTGTACAGCGGCGGGGCGAGGGGCTGCAGTGGGACTGGGGAGGCTGCAGTGAGGACTGGGACAGGCTGTGCCCTTGGTCTCCCAGCTGGTGGGACACCCTTTCCAGGAGCCTCCCACCATGACTCCAGCAGCTGGAGCCCTGCGGGAGAGAAGCAGGCAGGGACAATGCTTGCCTGCCCTAGGGTGGGTGACCCCTCCTGCCCACCTGGAGCACAGAACCCTGTGCCCAGGCTCTTTCCCCCATCCTATCCCTGTCGCTATTCCCTCTGCTCTGTCCCAGGGGCCTCGCCTTGCCCCATTGTGAGCTCAGGGCCAGGGCTGTCCACCGTGCCAGCAGGGAGGAGAGGCAGGGTAGGTATGAGCGGGCACTCCAGGGTCCGTCCTGGCACAGCCATCCTCCCAGGAGGTAGATCCTGGGGCTGGGAGCGTGCGTGGGAGTGGGGCTGGTTGTGCACGAGCATCCTGAAGCTCCTAGCCCCTGTCACACCGGGAGCTCGCTGCCTGTGGGGCTGCCGCACAGCCCCGCAACCTCTAGAGGAGCTGGAGAAGCCATACACTGCTCCCTGCCTGGGATCAAGATGCCACTGTGGGAGCCAGAGACCATGGGGCACACTGTCCCTCAGGTTTGGGAGCAGGGCCCTGCCACCGCCCTCTAACATCACTGGTGACCCTGTAGCAGCCTCCCAGAGTGACGCCCAGACGCACTCCTTGCGTGGCCCTCCCTGTTTAAGGGCTGGAGCCAGGCAGAAGGGAGGAGAATGCCACTATAATTGCATCCCTCCTAATTATCCTCAGCAGGTGCTCGCTGAGTCACGGCCCCCCAGGTGCCGGTGTACAGCGAGGCCACGCCACCCTGGGCGCGTCAGGCGTCCGGGAGCGGTGCCGGGTGGGTGTCCTGGTGTCCCTGTGGAGTCACAAGAGGGGTGGGCGCTCCTGTGGCCACACTGCCACACCAGCTGCCCCATGCTCACCTTTGCTGCAGGCTTAGAGGGCTCTCTCACTACAGCTTGACCCAAGGGAGAGCAAAACTCAGACCACCCAGAGCACCTCCTTCCTTCACCTCGATGCTCTGCTCCAGACCTTACTGGCAGCCACGAGTACCTTCTCTTTCTGCCTCTCTGACCTCCACACCAAGTTGTATCCCACCCTCTTCCTTCTCTTAACCCTCCATCCATTGTTTTCTTACCGGACCTCCATCTCACTCCCCAAATCTTTCTCTTCCCCACACTTACCCTTCGCCATCCTTCATTCCCACAGCCCCCCCTTGTCTCCGCAGCCTCCCCTTCCAGCATCCCCTTGCCATGGGCCACCAGCCCCCTCTGGTTCACGTCCCCTTTAAGCCTCCCTGAAGCTGGAATGTGAGGAGCATTTCGGTGCCCTATGAGGTCAGATAAAGACACTATATTTATCTAGCCGGTAACCTGAGCCGTGAATTTCTCTGGTGGCATTTTTACACGGCCCCACAGCCCTCTGGCTCGGCCCCCTTCGGCCATTGCGTCCTCTCCCTGAGAGGTAGAGGAGCTGAGCCGTGGGGTGGCCTGTCCCCTGCAAAGGGCTTGGGTGCTGCCAGCCCCTCCGCGTCGCTCACTTTCTTCCGGCCTCAGGGGCAGCAGCCAAGGAGGCAGGATCAGCTCCCTGCACTCAGCTCCACGGACCCCACACCATGACCAGCCGCTTGCCCCACACCGTGCTGGCCTCATGCCCCTGAACCAGCCACCGGCCACCTGTCCCACCAACTCGCGCGCAGGTGAGTAGTGGGGGTGCTGGGGAGGGCGCTGCATGTCAGAGACTCCGAGCTGACAGCAGAACTGCCCTACTCGTCGTCCTTTGGCTGCCTAAAACCACGGGGGAGAGGTTTGCAGCCTCTCCGTCTTCAGAAAGCAGGTTCAGAGTTCACAGATGAGAACCAGCTCTCTGCCATCAAGTCACACTCCTCAGCACCTTCCTCGTCACCCAGCATGGGCAGAGCCGCGTGTCCGGGCGGTTCCCTGGGGGTCCTTATTTTTTTTTCTGCCTGCAGACCTCAGAGCAATAACATGCCCTGAGTCTTACGTCAAGGTCGCTCGTGGGTTTGGGGTTTTACTGCCTGGGGGTGGCCCAGGAGCAGCAAGTAGCAGTTTCAGCAGCAGGATGGGTATGTGTCAGCAGCACAAAGAGTCCAGGGCAATGACTCCCTGCCAGCACATGTGGTGTGAGTTTGGAAAGTTCTCAGGCCCAGCGGCTGGTAGGGGAAGGGTCCTGGCCAGGCTGACCCCAGCTGCACGTGTGACCTTGGGCAGGTCCCATGGCTCCGGGGTGAGCATGCAGTGGGGAGCAACATCGCAGCCAGGGCGGCTTCTCCCCAGTGCTGAAGCAGGGCTGTGAGAAGAGCTGCCCCCGGGGCACTGGGGTCTCTAACTGCTGACCCAGGACACCCCTTAGTGACTCCACCCCCTCGAAGGGAGCAAACATTCAGCAGCACATTCCCCCCGGGGCTGCTCCAGGCCACCCTTCCTAGAGGAAAATGCAGATACTCGGAGAGATTCCTTATCTGGTCCCTCTCTTGGAGATCTGGCAGGAGTCCTACCCCTCCGGCACTGCCTGGTAGACACGGAACCCCTCTGCCCCAAACTACTCGAAGGCTGAAGCGGGCAACGTGGTCTACACAGGGTGCCCGCTCTGCCCTCACCGTTGCGGAGGGCTGGGAGATCCCACGTAACCTCCAGGCTGGGACATTGTGTCTCAGGGGACAGGGGACACAACTCCAAGCCTGCGTAAGTGAGAAGCAGCTGTGCCGTAACACCTTGGATGGAGCCAGCGCTGTGTAAGCTGAGCCCGCTCTGGGGCTCCACGGCCACCAAGGGGGACAACTGCCACTGGGCCACACATGGGAGGACCCCAGCAGAGGACAGTAGCCGGAGAAGCAGCAGGATCTCTGCTCCTCTGCCTCCAGGGTGATGGGTTTGCCTCTCAGCTTTGGGCCGAGCTGCCCGTCGGGAAAGTTGCTGGAACTGGAGGCCAGGGCAGGACTCCCAGCAAGCCCAAGTAGCCCCACAGTGCCCCAGCTCCCATGTCCCCGATGCTGGCTTCTGCTTGGACATGTGATTGCAGACCGGACATTCCTGTGCCTCAGCTTCTCCTGACACCCTGGGAGGATGATGAGGGTGCAGGAGGCCTGACTCAGCCATGCCAGCCGCAGGGCTTTGCCAGGCGGCAGGAAAGCTCAGCACTATTACGGGCAGGGAGGGGCCAGGCAGGCCAGGAAGCGATGGGAGGAACCGGGGTTTTCTCACACCCCCTCAGCTCTTCTGGCTCCTGGCACGCTCTGCTCTCCAGCAGCCCTGGGGTCCGCTCCGATGCGACATGGGCATTCCGCAGCGCAGCCGCTCCTAGCAGATGTGCCAGCTCTCTGTGGTAAGACCTCTCTTCCCGCCATGCCAATGGGTTAGTCGCTGTGATGGGGGCAGGTTCTCCCTCCCGGGCCCCACATCCCTCCATCAGCTCCCTCGCATCCCCAGGGCACATGCTGCCCTGCGGAGACCTGTCCTGCTGACAGAAAGCACCCGCTGCCTTCCCACTCCCAGAGGGGCCCTGTGCACACCCACGGGAGCCACGGCTGGTGCCAGCACTGGCATGGCACAGAGGGAGGGCACGGGCACCGCTGGCAGTAGGAGACAGCGTGGGGCTGTCCCGGAACTGAGGTGCTTGTCCTGACCCCAGGACACCTCCGCTAGACAGGGGGACGGGCAACAGGGGCAGCCCAGAGAGGAGCCCTGTGCCAGGCTGCACCATGTCCCAGCAGGGCAGGCAGCCAGATATATGCTCCCTGGAGCTGAGGGGCTCTGTCAGTCTTACTCCAGCGCCTGTAGCGGGCGCCAGGCCCTTGGCCAGGGTCCCATGTCTCCCTGAGCAGAATTCCCCACTTTTCATGTCAAATCCCAGCTGGCAGAACCACTCCCGGGCCCTCCCAATGCTGTCAAGAGTGGCCGCAGCCTGGCTGGGGAGAGTCGGGTGTTTCGTGGAGTCCTTGTCTGGGAGCAGGTTATTCACCCCTCAGCCTCCATTCCCAAACAGGTCTGTGTGCTCCACCTTGCTCTTGCTTGTGAATAGTTTCCTCTCCGCTGTCGGATGGCTGTTCCCTGGGCAATAACAACAGCAATTGGGATGCAGCTGGCTGGCCAGAAAGCTGGGCTGCCGGCCAGGAGGCTGTGGTGGCTGGATGGTGCTTCTCGCTGTCGACTCCTAAAAGCAGTTCAGGGGCATTTCCAAGCCAGGGTTAGATGGGCAGGGGCGGCTGGAGGAGCTGACACCACAGTCACCTCACCAGCATCTGTGCAGCCAAGGGGGGGCTCATCCCCAGGACGCACGGCTCCCTTTCGCCGCTCCGGTTTCACGGGGATCGCTTTCGGCCGCCTGCCATGGAAAATCCAGAGCACACGTGCTGTGGCCGCAGCAGGGAGGCTCGAGGTGGCTTCTGTCCCCGGGTGACACTTGCAGAGGGTTGTTGCCAGCTCGCCTGGGCAGGGGGTCCCACGGGGAGCAGGCATGTCCAGGGACTCTTGGGCTCTGAACGGGAGCCTGGGCCCCACACTGGGTCAGGCAGACAGACACTGTGGTGGCTTCTCTTGACAGGGATCCAGTGCCCATGTCCAACCCTGGATGCACCCTGCGTGCTGCCAGGGCTGAGCCGGGGCTGGGCCAGGCACCATCTCCGTCACTTCCTGGCTTGAAGCCAGGCCAGAGCCCGCCCCAGCTGGGCTGGGAAAAACCTTTGAATCAGGGTCATCTCCTGGGTGACTGGAGACTCTCGGAGTCAAATGAGCCACTGTCCTGCCAGGGAAGGGACACCAGGCACCCAGGGAGCTGAGCACCCAGCAACACCAGGACAGAGGAGCTCGGCTGGGGTCCTGCCCACCCAGTGTGAGCCACAGCCCCAGGACAGGTAGGAGACCAGGCACCAGCCCACCAGCTTATAAGCCAAGAGCCAACTTTCCTCAAGCTCCAGAGAGCCCGTGTTTGCTGGCACTGGACGCTGCTGGCTGCCACACCGCCCTGTACCAGCCCTGTACTCTTGGGTTCTTCAGAGGAGCTGGCAAGTGGCAGGAGCCACGGCCCTGCTGCGGTCCACAGTCCCCCCTGAATCTTTTATCTGCTGGGTTCCTGCCATTGCCTTCCTGCCTCTCCCAGGGTCTCCAGGCAAAGCAGGAGCCAGTAAGTTACTGGGTGGGTAATGTTGGGTGCCCTGTTGCACTGACCAAGACCCGTGGAAGCTGACCTCTGGGCTCTTCTCTTGCAGTCAATGCCTCCAGGAGAGCCTACTGAGCCCCAGCCTTCAGCATGTCCCAGCTCTCCTCAACCCTGAAGCGCTATGTCGACTCATCCCGCTATGCCGAGACCACCTACAGTAAGGTCCCCAGTGGCTACAGCTCCTACAGCTCCTATGGATCCACCTTGGCCACAACCTACGCAGACAGTGACAAAATTGGCTTCAAAAGCAGCTACCTGCCCTCCCCTCGGTACCACCACACGGGGCTGTCCCCAACCAGCGGCTATGACAGCAGCCGGCTGCCCCTGTACCATGACTCCAGCATCGGCCTGAGCCCCACCTACATCCGTGCCCAGCATCGGCCTTCTGGCAGCGGGCTGAGTGGAGGGGCATGCTACACCTTCGCAGGGACCCCCAGTAGCCCCGTAGGCTACTTGTCCACCACAGCACCTCTCAGCCGTCACAAGTCCATCAGCCACTCGGACCTGGCGCGGGAGTTTTCGGGGCTGCACACCACTGACAGCGCCTACACATCCACCCCTGGCCCCCTCAGCCCCCGGGGCCGCCAGGATCTCGGTGCCCTACAGGGTCTCTACCAGGCGGCCACACGCTCTGACTACGTCCGTGGCTACCTGGAGAGCTACGGGAGGAAAAGCAGCCACGGCAGCCTCCCCACGGGCCCCCTCAGCTCCTCTCAGGCCACCCCTGGCTCTACCCTGCCGCCCCCGGGCACCCGCTGCGCCAGCCAGCCCTGCGAGAGGAGCGGCGGCTACTGCGACGTGCCCGCCCAGGAGCCCACGGTACGTGATGCTTGCTGGGGGCGGGGAAGAAACCTGCGCCGTGGCAGGGCACACCTTCCGTGGAGCTGAGGAGCCCAAGGCATCCTGCCTGCTCTCCCTGGGAATCCTGGCATGATGCTCTGTGCCTCAGTTTCTGCACCGTGCCGTGCAGGGCTGCCACTGATCCTTCGTGCCACCCTTGCAGACGCAGCAACCCCGGGCCAGAGCTGCTGAGGCAGCCGTGTGCGGGCAGGAGGGTGTCCTCTGAGGGGCTGAGCTCCTCACTGCCTGCGCTACTGGGAGCATAGCTCATGGGGCTCCCATGCCCACACCCTCTGCCATCAGCTCCCTCCCTGTCCTGGCCCAGTGTGGAGCCACAGGGGCTTCCGTGCTGCTCATCCCAGCTAAAGAAGGTGACACGGCCAGGCTGGGCACTCGTCCTGCTGGAGACACCCAGCTGGTCTGGCTGGTGCTGGCTCTGCCATAGTCACTTGGTGCCCAGCTGTCGGTCGGGTTTTTCACTGGTGCCCTCTGATGCCGGATCCCTGGCATGGTTTATTGCTGCCATCTTCGGGCCCTGTGTCCCAGCCCTGGCTGTGGCAGTCACTGAGAAGCAGCAGTTTCTCCGTGGCATTGACTGCTCTGTGCAGCATCATGGATGATGCCAGGCACTCAGTGCTCGGGGTACCAATCGATGCTGCACCATCCCCAGAGCCCCAGCCCGGGCCGGGAGCAGGCATCGCACACACAGCCCAGCTCGGGTGTGCAGGGGAGCAGCCTGGTAATTTTCCACTCAGGTTTCTTTGCAAGATCTGGTCAGGCTCTGCTCACGTTGTCTCCCGCTCTCTTTCCAGTCAGCCTTCACTCCCTCTGTCGTGGTGTGGGATCTGACATGTTCTTTGCGTCCCAGCGGCTCTGACCCCCCGTCATCCAACAAACCAGGATAAGGGCTGGGGGATTCTCCTCCGAGTCCCTGTGAGCAGGAGAGGAAGCTCTTTCCCCTTCCAGATGGTGTCCCCACAACTCTCCCTGTGCCCAAGGGCCTACAGGAGCATCCTGGAGGTCTGGCCCATGTCCTTGGCATGGGGTAAGGAGGAGAGGTGGCTGTTCCTGCCCGCCACATGTGTGCAGCTGGGGCTTAGAGGAAAAGGGCTCCCTCCTATTGCTCTGGAGCCGCCCGTCCCATTTCCTTGGCAGGGCTGGCTCCCCTCTTCCCCCTCCCTGGCACTCATCTGGGTTCTAAACACCCACCTGAGCCCCCAGGCACAGGATCAGGGGCAATGGAGGAGAGGCAGCACCACAGCCCACTGCCAGCATCTCGCCTGCCCCTTCACCAGTGCCCTCCACCCCAGAACAAGCTGCACCCCAGGCAGTGCCAGCAGTACCCCGCCCTGGTGTGGGACCCCCTGTGCCCAACCTGCCTGGTCCTTGAGGGCCCATGGCAGTGGAGGAGCAGTGGTGCTGCCGAAGGGAATTCCTGCCTCCCACTCCAACACCAGGCCCTGATGGGGGGGACCAAGGCGGTACCCAGCAGCTGCTGCCAACTGAGGGCACTCTCTAAAGCCCTCCTCATCACTGCTGGAGCAGGGGTCCCCATCGCCAGGTGCCCACACACTGCTCCGATGTGGGTGCCAGACTGCTGCCATGGGATGGCCGAGGGGCAGCAGGGGCTGCACGGCTCCCAGAAGGCAGCCTTGTGGTCTGCACGCAACGCAGCTTGGGGCTTTCCAGCCAGGGCTGATGGGTGGCAAAGGGGATCAGGGCCTGGCAGCTGGCAGAGGGTTCTGGGGTGGGCACCCATGCTGGGGCAGGCAGGGAGGCTGGGTCGGTGACACTGTCTTAGGTTTCCTTGGTGCTTTGATGGGCACACCTGCTATTTTCCACTCCTGTGCATTTTTTCCTCCCTTTCCCAAGCTGGGAAGAAAATGTACCGATCGTAAAACAGACTTGGGTGCCTGCGGTCGTTCCAGGTGCCGGAAACAAGCGCATGTTGCAGCACTGGTGCTGCCATTGGTTCTGCCCCATTACCCAGCCCCGAGGGCAGTGCCAGCAGCACCCGCACCTGCTGGAGCCAGGGCATGGTGGGGCTAGCTCAGTGCCTCCTCCCCATTCGCCTCCTGCCTCTGCGCCATACGAACCATCATCCAGAGGAGTTTGCAGCTGGGAGGCAAGGGTGCCCGTGTTTGTTCCCACCCACACCCTCTGCGCCTCAGTTTACCCACCCGCAGGGCAAAGGGAGGCACATGGAGCTGCAGTGAGTGGCCATACATGCCGAGCCACTGGCTCCACGCAGGGCCGTGCTGGCTCCCAGGAACAGCAGGCTAGCGAGGGGCAGGACCAGACCTGTGCCGCCCCATTAACCACCCTGGGTGAACATAGGGTCAGAAGGCCAGAGCCACCCGCAAAATCACCGGTAGCTCTCCGTAGTCCTGTCCTGAGCAGCTGACGTCTCTGGCCTGCAGCCAGTCCCTGCCCTGCCTGCCCTTGCGGTGCCAACCGGGCCTGTGGCAACCTCTGCCCATGGCAGAAGGTCACCGCTGCGGAGGGGTCAATTGAGGGCAGGGAGCTGGCTCCAAGTGATGCCATCCTGCCAAGGCTCCCCTTCTCTCTCCTGCTCCAGTTTTGACCCAAGAGCCTGCGTGCTGCTCTGGCTGGAGGGGAATTTGGTCCTTGGCCCAGGGTGCCTAATGTCACCAGCACAGGAGGTTCGGCACGGGATGGGATGTGGTTGAATGCCACCCCTCTTGCCGTCAAACTGGCTCTGCTGGCATCGTGCATCTCCAGGGAGAGTTCTGCACCAGCACGCTGCACCGGGGGCAGGCTGTGCATGGGCTGTGGGGCAGGGTGTCAGGAGGCCTGGCTGGCGTGCACAGCACTGGTACAGCGGCACACATGCTGGGGGGCTGTGCCACGGCCCCACAGCACAGGCTGTAACCTGGAGGAGCTGCAGGAGCACGTTGCAGGGCACCCACGCCGTCCGTGCAGGGCCAGTGGGGTGTGCACCCCATGTGCACGCTGTGTCCCCGTGTGTGTACGGTGTACACACCACAGGGTGTGTACATATACACACATGAGTGCGCGCACGCAAGTAGGGATTACGACAAGCGTCCTGTTGTGATGCAAAAAGCCCTAGCCCTGCAGATGAATAACGCTGCAAGATGCCGCCTCAGATATTTTTGCTGGTGCCAAAAATAGTCTCCCTTCCTCCCCGCTCAGTCAGCCCCTCCACCGGCTGTGCCGAGCTCACGCCGTGGACAGGGGAGGCTGCATCTGCAGCAATTAGGATTCAAACAGCAGCCGCTGGCTCTGGCTGAGGGTGTATCGCTGGGGGCTGGCATGCGAGGAAAGCAGCTTCTGCTCGGTGCTTCCAGGCCCCTCAGTGAGTTTAGAGGCTCTGGCTGTCCTCAGAACAGCACGACGGTGCTCCCTGCCTCAGTCGCCCGTGGAAATTTCCCTGAGCAGGCGGGTGAGACACCTGGGCACGCACAGCAGTCGCAAGACTCCGTCGTTTGCCCTGCTGCGGTCAGAGGGGTGAAGTAGAGGGAGACGCAGGACACCTGGGCTCTCTGCCAGCCTCCGCATCTGTCCTTGCTGCAGGAGAAGAGCCAGAGCCCTGCCCGCTCTGTGCCTCAGTTTACCCGGTGCTCAGGGGGAGACACCGGAGAAGGTCTTTGCTCCACACACGCAGGATCTGGGGGGAGTTTTTCCCCACCAAAGGAAACAAGGCACTGAAATACCCTGTGAGCTCTGGGCCAGCACATCCCCCAAAGAGAGGGGTATGCACTGCTTGCTGCTGCTCATTTCCCCTAAAATGTCACTGCCCAGGAACCTGGCACTGGCCCTGCAGGGAAAACACATGCCCAGGAGCCCCACAACCCCCTCCAAAAGCCCCCAGCCCCTCTCTGGGCACAGGCACCCCGTGGGAACGTCCCAGTTTGTCCCGAATTTTGGCGAATGCCCCCCGGGTTTGGGGCAGACCCGCTC
>VWZK01018384.1:103048-126512 GCA_013396935.1 Baryphthengus martii | reverse complement strand
CCCTCGCCGTCTCGCCGTGCCCACCGGGGCCATCATGAGGGACTCCTACACGGTGACGCTGCCCGAGGAGCCCCCCGCGCTCCCCGACCTTCACAAGGACCTGCGTCCCCGCACCTCCATGCCGGGGTCCCTGCTGGTCTCCACCTTCGTCGGGCTCGTCCTCAACAAGACCAAGGTACGAGCCCCGCCGGCTGCCCGCGGCCCCGGCCCTCCGGGTTGGGGGCAGAGAAGGGGGTGCAGGGAGGGAGGTGGCCCCTGCCCTTAGCGAGGAGCACGGGGTACCCCCTGGCATCCCTGTGCCGGAGGATGGGGTGCCTGGGGGTGGGCACCCGTCCCTGCTGGCCGCGGGGCTGGGGTGCCCCGGTGTCCTGCAGGAGATGAGGGAGCAGGTGAAAGCACGTGTCAGGACGCATGGGTCCCTCTCCCAGCCCTGCCCCTGCGGTGACCTTGGCCAAGTCCACGTGCCCCAGCCTACCCACTGCGAGGAAGGGGCTCCTGACCGCGCCAAGCCCCTTGGCAGTGCCACCGGACTGAGCTCGGCCGTCCCCAGAGCCACAGCGCCGGTTTCCGCCTGCGGGGATGGCAGAGACAAGCGGCAGGGAGGGCAGGGTCTGGGCACTTATGTAAGCCCGGCTGCTCCGGCTCTCCTACTGCCAGGCTCTCGGCATGGGGACACAGATGGGGCAGGACGGGCAGGATCTTGTCCCCTGTCCCCATCCCCTGTCACTCGTTCTCCTCCTGCAGTGCAGCCTCGGGGACTCCCCAGCCACCGCCGCGTGAGCCAGCTCTCCTTCGCTGCCTCTGAGCAGTGCCGTGTCCTAGATAAAGCCCTGGATGGGCGAGGGGGATTAGCTGGAGTTGAGTCACCCAGGGGAGGGAAGACTGGAGGGGGAAATAAGACCTCGGTGCACACAGGCTTGTGCAACGGTATGGGGGCACCTGGCAGGTCCCCCACCCCAGCCCTCTCCTGGGGTTGCTCCAGCCTCTGGGAGGGCAGCCCAAGTCCTGGACTAACCAGGCAGTAGGCGAATGCCAGGTCCGTGGGGAGGTTTGCATCCACATTGGTGGGACACTTCAGTCCCTCCTGGCACACGGTGGGATCTGCCCAACCTGGATGAGCAGCAACCTGGTGGGGATGGCTCGGGTGTATTGATGCAGCTCCCAGGAGCTGCTGGTACCCTCCCTGGCACCGTGACCTTGCCTGCAATGGGCATGGCGACAGGAGCAGCAAGGCCTCAGGGGGTCAGCCCCTTGAAGGGATGAAGGCTGTAGGGACACAAACCCAACTCTCCTGCCTCCTGCTCAACCTTGTCTGCTCAGGGTCAGGCCAGCTTCTCCAGCCGTGGTGTGGCACTGACCCACCACAGGCTGCTGGCAGCCCTTGCCTGGCTGAGCCTGCCATCCAGCCTGGGGATCCCTACCCAGAGTTAAGCAGCGGGGTCGCCTGGCACGTTTGCACAGCCACCCCTCGGCACTGAGCGCCACGGTCAGCCAGGGCTGGGGACACCCCTGTGCGCTGGGCACTGCGGGGGCAATCGTGTGGCACGCGGGGTACCCGCTGCGTCCGGTAGAGCTGCGCGCGCCCACATAAGGCGGCCAAATGCCTGCTGGTGCTGGTCTCCCCTGCGGTGGGTGATGCCTGCACCGTCGCTAAGGAGCACGTGTAACTGGATCTGGGTTATTTTGGGCTGCTGTCAGGGCTGGGTGCTCAGCACCTCCCACACACACACCAGCTGCTGCTATTTCGGAGCTTATGGTCCCTCTCCTCTCCTCCTCCTCCTCCTCATGCCTGGGGTGGGCAGCTGGGGCGTTTGCCTGAGGAACCTTAAAACCTGGTCAGGCTGGGGGGGCATGATCAACAGTCTGACGCCACAAGACCTGTCAGACTCTCCCAGTGCTCCAGGCACAGCTCCAGGGAGGCTCACCTCACCGCAACCCTCTGCGCCGGGCTCGAGTGCAGGGCTGGGAGCTGGACCCGTGGGATCCCACCACTCGTCCACACCAGCACCCAGTCCCCCATGCTGGGAGAGGGCTGGGCAACCTTGTGGCCCCCCAGACCCTTCTGTGCTCTCAGTCTCTCCAACAAAGGGTGGTGATGCATTCTGCCCCCAGGGCCCAGCTACTCATGCCCATGTCTGAGCCTTCCCAGCTTGGAAAGTGCCTGGGGACTTGGGAGAGTCAAGTGGCACTGGCACAGGCACAGCCCAACCAGGCCACTGGGTGGTTGGGAGGGCACCGCTGGGCATGCAGCCCTGCCCCCTGGGCTGACTGCCGCAGGGCTGGGCTTGTGCTTTCCCAGGTGGACTTTATCCTGCAAAATGACTGTGACAAAGTCTGGTCCATGCTTGAGCAGAGTGTCCTGGAGGGGATGCCCAACACAGACGAGGCGGGCAGCGGCAGGGCACCGTGCACTTCCTGCAGCTGTGGGGCAGGCGTGGGGCACTGCCACCCCCCAGCTTCCCGGGGCACAGGGCTGGCAAGGGAGGTGGCAGGGGCAGCCAGTCTGGCCTGCAGCCCAGGGCATGGGGCAACCGTGCTGCCAGGCAGGGAGGACTTTGAGCCCTGCGCATTGTCCCGGGCCAGGCAGCCAAGCAGCAGCAGCCGGGCAGGCGGGATGAGGCAGGCCAGTTGCGGTTTCCTCAGCCACGGTCCTGTGTGCAACCAGTGCAGAGAGCGGCTGTGGTGCCGGCTCTGCCCGCGATGCCCATGGTGGGATAGGGCCTCCGCTTGCACTTGAGGGTCTGCTCCACGTGGATGCTTGTGGCACCGTGGCCTCACTGGGCGGCCCAGCCTGTGCCAAGCACTCTCTCAGCTCTGTTCCCTCTCTCTGCAGAGTTCCAAGGCGGTGCAGGGGCTGACGGGCTTGAGAAACCTCGGTAATACGGTGAGTGCTTACCCAGGCACCTGGCTGTGTAGCCCCATGTCTCACCACGCTCTTCTGTGGGCACATCTGTGAGGCAGTAGATAACTGTCCCTTCACCTCACCCCCAGAGCTCACGCTCTCGCCCCATTGTCTCACTGCATCCAGCTCCCAACGGCGCTAGCAGAGGAAGGGGTTCCCTTGCTCTGCACTACTCCATCCCCATCCTCTGCCCACCCACCCCGGGTGTCCCCCTGCCACTGGCTGCCTCCTTCTGCCTCCCGTTGCCATGGTTTTCTTTTCTGCCTCCCCCAGTGCTTCATGAACTCCATCCTGCAGTGCCTGAGCAACACCAAGGAGCTGCGGGATTACTGCCTGCAGAACCAGTACCTGCGGGACCTCAACAACAACAGCCGCATGCGCACCGCGCTTATGTCAGGTAACCGTCAGTCGCCGGCCTCTGGCTCTACACCCTGCGGGGCTTCCCTGCAGCACGTCCCTGCAGCACATCCCTGCAGCTTGTCCTTGCTCCCCTGGGCCACGCCATGTCCTGAGGGGACCCCCACCCAGAGGTCCGTATTCCTTGCTGGGGCGGGCACTGTGCTGTGGGTGTCCAACCGGTGGGAGAATTGGGTCCTCTCTCTGGAGGGGATGGGTATGGTGACAGGGACCCTGGAGCGGGGTCTGAGGGCATGGCAATGCCATGCTACCAGAGCTGGCTGTGGTCAGCTGTGCCACTGACCTGCGTCTCTGCTCACAGAGTTTGCAAAGCTGATTCAGCTGCTCTGGACCTCGTCCCCCAACGACAGCGTGAGCCCTTCCGAGTTCAAGACGCAGATCCAGAGATATGCCCCCCGCTTCGTCGGCTACAAGTAAGGGGAGTGGGTGCAGGGTTGGCAGGGGGGACCTGAGCCCCAGCTGCCACTCGCTGAGCCTGGCCCCTGTCTTGCAGCCAGCAGGATGCACAAGAGTTCCTGCGGTTCCTTCTGGACGGGCTGCACAGCGAGGTGAACCGTGTGCTGGTGCGGCCACGGGCCAGCACGGACACCCTGGACCACCTCCCGTAAGTGCTGGCTGGGGCAGAGGCAGTGGACAAGTCCCACAGAAGAGCTCGCTGCCTGTAAGCCCAGCGCAGGGACAATGACCACGCGGGTCCTTCTGGGCTGGGTTGCAGGGACTGGTGTCCTCCAAGCCACCCTCAGTACTGCTCTATCTCCCCATGTCTTGCAGAGACGACGAGAAAAGCCGCCAGATGTGGAGGAGGTACCAGGAGAGGGAGGACAGCCGCATTAGTGGTGAGCAGGGCTGCTGGGAGAGGAGGGCAGAGCTGAGCTGGGAGCGGGTCTGGAAACCAAAGGTCTCACCTTGCTCTGTCCCATCCGCACCAGACCTCTTCGTTGGGCAGCTGAAGAGTTCTCTGACTTGCAGTGAGTGTGGCTACTGCTCCACAGCCTTCGACCCCTTCTGGGACCTGTCCTTGCCCATCCCCAAGGTAAAAGATCCCCACCAATCCCCGTTCCCCTGGCCCACACACCCTGTCCCTGACCCGTGCTATGTTCCTGCAGAAAAGCTACGGGGAGGTGACCCTCATGGACTGCTTACGGCTTTTCACCAAAGAGGATGTGCTGGATGGGGATGAGAAACCGGTACGGGGCATGAGGCACGGGCAGGCGGGATTGCCCTGGTGCAGGCTGGGCCCCTTTCCCTCCAGGACTGTGGGTTCAGGGCTCGGCAGGGCTGGACTCTGCCCTCACCCTCCTACTTGTGCCGTTTCTGTCCCACAGACGTGTTGTCGCTGCAAAGCCAGGACGAGGTGCACAAAGAAATTCAGCATCCAGAAATTCCCCAAGATCCTGGTGCTTCGTATCCTTCAAGTGGAGGGCCAGGGCCAGGGTTGCTGGCGGGCGGAGGGGGGAGGCAGTTCCTCATAGGCTCCCTCCCGTTTGTCCCTTGGCTCCTTAACAGGTCCCCCCAGACCTGAAGCGCTTCTCGGAGGCCAGGATACGAACAAGCAAGCTCACCACCTTTGTCAACTTCCAGCTGAAGGACCTGGACCTCCGGGAGTTTGCCTCACAGAGCTGCAGTGAGTGCCGGGCCCTACATGGCTCCAGACTGACCCTGGGCTCCCGGCAGCTCCCAGCTGGGTCCTTCATGCCCCACAGGCTGCAGTCTGTAGGGGGGTTGGGGATGGGAGCTGCAGACACTCAGTATGCCAGTCCCTCCTGACCCCTGCTCCATGCTGGCACGCTGTGGAGCAGCAGCCAGCACGGCTGAGCACCACCCTTGCTTCTCACAGACCATGCCGTTTACAACCTCTACGCTGTCTCCAACCACTCTGGCACCACCATGGGGGGACACTACACTGCCTACTGCAAGAGCCCCGTCTCCGGCGAGTGGCACAGCTTCAACGACTCCCGGTGAGGCTGCGCGCGGGATAGCGGTGGCTGCGGGCTCGGGACGAGCGGGAATCCCCTGCCCACAGCATCCCGGTGCCTCATCCCCATTGCTCATGGCGCATCTCCCCATCTCTGCAGTGTGACCCCGATGTCGTCCAGCCACGTCCGCAGCAGCGATGCCTATCTGCTCTTCTACGAGCTGGCCAGCCCGTCCTCCCGCATGTAGCCAGCCCTGCCTCCTGGGGACCCCCTGTGCCACCCTTCAGAACCGGCCCGGCCAGGTTTCGGACCGTTTGCCCCCCAAGTGCAAAAGGGAGGTGAAGAGAAGAGATCCCGAGGTGGCTGCAGCAGGAGGCTGGAGGTGGCCAGGAACAGACCCCAGGCAAGGACACCCCGGCTCCGAACCGAGGAGGTCAGCCCACAGCAGGGCAGGGCCCAGGCAGCTCAGGCGCCTCCTGGTCGCTGGCATTTTGGTTTTTACCTTGGGGTACGTTTTAGTTTCTTTTTCTTTTTCTTTTTCTTTTTTTTTTGTTGGTGTGTAATAAAAATGCTGAGCAAGGGACTCCGCGGGCATAGGATTGCCTGCCCCATTGACTCAGCCAGGACCTCTGCTCCCCTGGGGAGCACCCAGAGCTGGGGACTCACGAGAGCCTCCCACATCCCTCTTGGCCTCTTGGCACTCCCATTCTGCTTGACCGTCCTCGAGGAATCATGAACTGCTCCTGGCCTCCTCCTGGCACTTCTGAACCTCCTGGCAAACGAGCCTGGCCCTTCAGTTGCCTCCATCTCATCTCAGGCAGCACGTCCCCACCAGCTGCCTCATGCACACTCCTCAAAGCAGCCTGAGTTCAGGCCCAGACTCACGGACAGGAGGGAGGAAAACATTTTCTGGAATTTATATGTATTTATAATGGACTTCGCTCCACCTGGAGCACCTCGTCGCTTCCTGGCGCTCCAGGGACTTGTGCCAGGGGATGCTTCAGGTAGGTTTTTACCTGCCTCCTCATACGACGGTGCCTTAAACCATTTAGGGGAGTGGGAGGCCATTGGGGTTGCACAGGAACGTCCGTCCTGCAGAGGAACAGGAGGGGAGGACAGTGGCTTTCCAGGACCATCTGCAGTTGGGGCTTTTTCCTCCCTGCGACCAGGAGCCCCCTGGGTGCCCGGGGATGCCGGTCCCCACCTGCTCTGCTGCTCTGTCCTCCAGCTAGCAAACGCCAGTGGCCTTTTTAGCCTTTTCTCTAATTTATTCTCCTCCCATCCTGCCTTGCCTGAGGTGAAGCGGGAGGAGAGATGGGTCCGACCCAGCACAATCCCAGCCCTGGCCCACAAGGCAGCTACACCCAACCGAGCAACCCATCCTGCTTCGCCCTTGCCGGCCCTGCGGGCACAGGCTGAGCACTCTCGCGCCATGAGCATCCCGTCCAGCCCGGGGCATCCCGGAGGGGCTCGGCGGGGAGAGCAGGCCAGGATGGAGGGGCTGCCCGCGGCAGGTACCGGACTGGGGCAGCGTTGCTGCTTGGCAGGTGGCTTGTTTACTGTGTAAGCAAGATGGGTGGGAAGTGTCTCGTACAAGGGAGACTCGTGCAGGAATAAATTTTAGCTTGAACAGAGCGCCATGTACGTGTGCTTGTCTCTGGGAGAGCAGATGAAGGGCTGAGGCTCCAGCGGTGAGAGGGAAGCCCCCGCCGGTGCCAGGGCAGCCTGCTGGTATGTGGCTCCAGAGGCCCAGGAGCACCGTGCCCCAGGGCTTGCCTGGAGCGAGTGAGTTGTGGAAGCCATTGTGCTCAGAGGCAGAGGGAGTCTTTCCTCCTCCTGGAGCCCTGTGGAGTTCCCAGTGCCCGTGCTCTTCCCCCAAAGCCCCTGAACAATGGCTCCTTTCTCCCCTTCTTAGGGGTGGAGAAGGGCACTGAGGCATTAAGGGGCAGCGAGAATGCTGGTGGCAGGGCTCAGGAGCCCAGTGCTGGGGAGGCGTGAGGGAAAGAGGGACGTGTTCCGCCTGGGCTCCCCAACACAGCCCCTTCAGAGCTGATGGGAAGCCCAGAGGCAGCAGGCAAACCCACGGTGCATCCGCGAACTCAAAAGCAGGGTGCCCGGTGGGACTGGCTCCCAGTGGGGCGGGTGTGAGAACACCTTCCCCTTTAAGACTCTGGTTCTCCGTGCCAGAGCCTGACCTCGGCATCCTCAGCTGAGCTGGATTAACGGGGCAAGGGGGAAGGGGCCTGTGAAGGGGACTGGGGCTGCTGGCCTCCTGGGGCTCCCGGCACTCATAACGCAGCGGGCATGGCCCTCGGGACTCCACAGGGTCCGGCGCTGGGGCAACACGGGTAGGCACCGCTGGCACTGCCACCCCCTCTGCCCTGGGGCGTGGAGCGGGGGTCCCCACACTGCCCCAGGGCCAATGGGGGCAGCCAGGGAGGAGCGGGTGGCGGGGCAGGTGGCCGTGCCAGGTGCCAGAGCGCGCTGGGGAGGCTTTTAGCCAGGCTGCACCGGGAATTGCCCACCGCCATGAAAGACTTCACGGAAATCACGCTTTGCCCAGAGGCTCTGGACCATAGCAAGGTAGGGCTAGGGATGGGACGCTGCCTCGGGGTCCCCACCCAGCCACCCGTGGGTCCCTGCAGCGTGCTCCCCATGGTGTCACCTGCGCTCGCTCTTCTGCAGACTGAGTTCTGCAACCCCGTCTTCGAGGGTGAGGAGCCCCAGGCAGCGCCAAGTGCCGAGCAGTCACCAGACGAGGACGGGACCAGCCCCATGTCATCCCGGGACGGCATCGGTACCCACCTGGGGGTTTGTACACATGGGCCTGTTCATGGGGCTGCTGGGAGCAGCCACAGGTCTGGGAGCAGGGTGGTGGAGCAAACTCCCCACAGGGCTTTGGGACCGCTTAGGGAACTCCTTAGCACTGCGGGGACAAGAGGTCGGAACGTGCCCAGCTGGGGCTCAGTGTTGCACAGGGAGGTGGCAGGATGGGTTACGGTTAATGGCATCCTGGCTCTGCCCAGATTCCTCGCCCTCCCACAGGCCAGCAGCTCTGGGGCCAGGCAGGCTGGCGGTACCGTGCCGACTGCAAGTTCACCTGGCTCTGCGTGGCTCTGATGAGCGTCATCCTCCTCTTCCTCATCACCCTCCTCCTGGGCATCGTCATCCACCGTGAGTGCCTGAGCAGGGAGGGCTGGGGGAACGGGCTGTGACTGTGGTGGGGAACACAGAACCAGCTCAGTGAGGGAAAGGGGCACAGCCAAGGCATCTGTCCCAGACAGGATCCCCATCTCTGACCTCCGTGGGGAGACAGTGCCCCCACGCACAGGAGCAAGGGGGATCTCCACCTTCTTTGGATGTGACAGGGTGACTGTGTCCTATGAATGCTGTGTGGGATCTCCTGGGACCTGCACATGTGGGATGGACTGGGAGCACAGGACATTGAGCTGGGTGGGCTTCCTAAGCCCCTTCCCCACACTGTAGCCTTTTCTCCCTGCTGGGGCTGAGCTGTCCCTGCTCTTTCCTGGGCACAGAGCTGACGACCCCGCAGCCGCCCAGTGCCCCAGCTGCAGCCCTGCCTGCCCGTGGCACCACCACCACCATCACAGCGCCCACCCGAAGGGCTCCCTCGGCCCCCAAAACAGCTGCCACCCCAACCCAGAGCTGGCTGCCCACAGCTGGCACGGCAGCACCGGGTAAGTCCCGTGCGGGGCGGCGTGCTGGGATGGCGATGCCCTGCGGCGCTGGCTCATGCCCACGCTGTTGCCCTGTGCAGCCTGTGGCGGGACTCTGCGGGGCCCTGAGGGCTCCTTCAGCTCTCCCAACTACCCCGGCCCCTACCCGCCCCACGCGCTCTGCATCTGGCGCATTGAGGTGGGCCCTGGCCTCGCCATCCAGCTGAAGATGGAGACATTCAGCGTGGAGGGCACCTCCTCCTGCCTCTTCGACCGTTTGGAGCTCTACGAGGAGCAGGGGACTGGTGGCACAGCTCAGGAGGGCCCGACCAGGTAGGGCCCCTCGCCCCTGGGGAGTGTGACGGTGCAGCGGGGAGGGGACAGCATCTCCAGGGGAGAGCAGTGTCGCCCCTTGTTGTACCCTCAGGTTTTGCGGCAATGTGGTCCCTCCGACCTTCAACACCAACTCCAACCACCTGCGCGTCACCTTCGTCTCTGACAGCAGCGTGGGTGCCCCGGGCTTCAGCGCTCACTACCGTGCCGTGGATCCCAGTGAGAGTGAGTACCCCTGACCCTGCGCACTGCCAGCATCCCCAAATGCTCCCAAAACACCCAGGGCACTGGGGCAGGAGGCGTGTCCAGTGGGATGCCACCAGCAGCTTGGCCATCTCCGCCTGCGCTGCAGAGACCTGTGCCTGGGACGAGCACTTGTGCGACCAGGGTCTCTGCCTCCACCTGGGCTTAGTCTGCGACGGCTTCCACGACTGCGCGGACAAGAGCGATGAGGTCAACTGCAGCCTGAAGCACAAAGGTCGGCCAGCACTCCCCGCAGCCCACAGCCCCCGTGGCACCCGACCAGAGGACACGGCAACGGGCAGTGGGAGGCAGGGGTGGAGAACTGGGGAGCTGGGGTGAAGGGAGAGGGGCAGGAGGTAAATCTGCTTGTGTGTGTGTGTGCCTCCAGAGTGTGGGGGGCCGCTGACTGCCTTGGAAGGGCACTTCTCCACCCCAAACCATCCCCAGCCGTATCCACACCAGCAGGTGAGAGGAGGGGTGCCGGTAGGATGGAGGCAGGAGCAGGGTGAGGATGGGCAGGGAGGAGGGCAACCTCCCATTTGGGAGAGCTGAGGGTGCCCCTGCCCGCCTTCATGGGTGTCGCCGGCTGCCCCCTGCCCCGCAGCTGTGCCTCTGGCAGATCTCAGTACCCGTGGGCCATGTCATCGACCTGCACTTCCACAACTTCAGCCTGGAGTCTCACGAGGACTGCAGCTTCGACTTCGTGGAGGTGCACGACAGCACCGGCACAGGGGCTGCCAGCCTCATGGGCAGGTACAGGCACATCCTGGGTATCTCTGGCCCTGCTCACCAGCCTAAGTACACCGGGCTCTCGTAGCTCAGCTGGGGAAACTGAGGCACAAGGCAGCCTGGGGAGGAGAAGCCACCAGAGGACAGGATTTGTGGAAGGGCTGGTTGGCCCTGCCACCCACCCTGACCTCATCCCTTGTCCCACCACCCTGACAGATTCTGTGGCCACCAGCTGCCACCCACCCTGACTTCCTCACGCCATGTCATGACTGTCCTCTTCGTGGCAGACGAAGGAGTAGCAGACGATGGGTTCTTTGCCACCTACCAAGCCCACAATGCCACAGAGAGTAGGTAGCCAAGCAGGGGCTGCCCGGAGGGGCTGTGCAGTCACTGTCCTTTGGGGTCTTCAAGGCCAGACTGGATAAAGCCCTTGAGAAAATTGCCTGCATGCCCTGCTGCTCTGGCCTCTCTCATCTTGCAGAGACCTGCAGCCCCGCAGAGTTCTCCTGCGGGAACGGCGAATGCCGGGCACTGGAGTCCGTGTGTGACGGCTGGCACGACTGCCCCGATGGCACCGACGAGCTGAACTGTACGGGGGTCTCCTACCCAGCCTTTGGTGAGTTGCCACCCCTGGGTGCTCCACCCGGCACTCAGTCCCCCCTGAGCCCGCCTGGCCCGGGAGACATGCTGGCGGCCGCGTGGGCATCGCTGCTGCTATGAGAGGTGAAGCACCTCGCCCTGTGGCAGAGTCTGTCTGTGAGCCAGTGGAAGTGGAGATGTGCCTGGGGCTGGGCTACAACGACACCTCCTTCCCCAACATCTGGCTGGCCATCCCGGACCAGGAGGGAGCGGCCGAGGTGCTGCAGGATTACCAGGTGAGCTGCCCAGGGGCTGCAGGCAGCTTTGCCTGCGCCACGCGACGCCATGCTGTGCTCACCGCCGCTCTCCCGCAGACACTGATGGAGCTCGCCTGCTACCAGCACCTCCGCCTCCTCATCTGCAGCCTCTTTGTGCCCAAATGCACCCCGGACGGGGGTGTCCTGCAGCCCTGCCGAGCCGTCTGCCTGGCTGCCGAGCTGCGGTGCCAGCAGTCCCTCGGCCTCCTCGGCATCCTCTGGCCCATCAACTGCAACATCCTGCCGGACTCAAATGACCCCATAGAGTGCTTCCAGCCCTGACCTGGCCAGAGAAGAGGAGCAGGGGCAGAAGCAGCCTGTCCAGAGCTACCCTTTCCCCACCCCAAATGTCTCTCCTGTCACAAACACCCAGCTGCTGGCGTGGCCCCCATCAGCAGCACCCCATTGCCTGGCTCCTCACCCTCCCTGGGCTCAGCCCCTAGGCTCAGAACGCAGCTCAGTGCCTGGATGCCATGGGCTTGCCCACAGCACCTGCCTAGAGAGCAGGTGCCCCTTCACAGCCTTGCTATGGGGAAAGGCTTGTGCTGGAGGGGCTGGGCCCACAGGCTGGGGCTGTGCTGGGGACACCACATGCTGGGTTCCCCTGCCAAGCAGCAGGATGGTGACAGCACTGCCTCCCCATCCTCAGCCAACACCAGGCGTGTTGGCCAGAGCTGTGCCTGGTTCCCAGCCCACTTCCCTCTTTCAGCCTCTCCAGGCTGTGTGCAGCCTCTTTCCTGCAGCCCTCAGGCAGCTGGTAGCCTAGCAGGGCAAGGGTTAATGCTCCCCAAAGGCAATGAGGCTGGGCTGAGGTGAGCCAGGCTGCAGCCAGAAGAAGAGCCCAGGGCTGCCCATGTCCAGCAACGCCAAAGCCAGCAGAATAAACAGCGTGAGCAGCTGACAAACCCGATGGAGCAGGTAGCTCATTTGGGGAGGGTCTGTGGGTGGGTCCTGCCAGATCCCAGGGGAGGCTGAGGCAGGGAAACCAGGGCTGGGGTGGGGGATCTGAGCAGGAATGGAGGACACAAGGGAGGCTGCCTGTCTGCAGGGGGGGGACAGCTGTACCCTCGATGGGCTAGGGGCTTGCAGGGCCCCAAGGAGACAGATGAGTCTCGAAGGGGGTCAGGTAGGTGATCACGCGGTGCAGGGAGGTCACCCTGCCCCAGCAAGGGCCGTGGCCCTGCTGGCTGAGCTGGCCACACTGGCTTCAGGCCACCCTGCTGGCCACAGGCCTGGCAACACCCTGCAGCCACAAACCAGCAACCAGCTGGCCAAAAACAACAGTCCCTTCACACCTTGGGAGAGAAGAGCCAGGCGGCTCCCTGCCAGCACACAGCCTGGCCCCGGAAATCCAGGGCAGGAAGGCTCAGCCAGCGATGCCACCCACACTGCTGTGGGCACCGGCACGGGGAGGAGAAAGCCAGCAGTGCCAGCATGCTCCCCGTTGCCCTCACCTGCCCTGAAGGCTGGGGGTACTGGGAGCAGGACCCACTGTGGTCAGCACCACTCTGTCCTTGCAGCTAGCACGGCACCGCCATTCCCATACAGCCACCCGTCCTCTGGGGCCTCGAGCCCAGCCGGTTCCTGTGCTTCCCGCATGTCCCAGCTGCCGAGAGCTGGCTGCAGGGCGCAGGGACTCCCTGCATGTCCCAGCTGCTCTGAGCTGGCCACAGGGCGCAGGGACTCCCCCGGTCACAGGACCGCCCCGCTGCTCGCCGCCTGACCGCGTCCCTTGGATGCACTCGGTGCTGGAACGAGTTTAAGGCAAGCTGGGAGTGCCTTCAAAAGCTTTGCCTCGTGCTTCTCATCCCCCAGGGCTAGCCCTGCTCCCTGGCACAGCCACAGTGCTGCTCTGCCCGCGCTTCCACCTACCTGCTACTGCCTGGCACATCCCGGCCCACTCAGCCCTACATGCAGCCCTCAGCCTCTACGCTGGCACCCTCCAGCTGGCTCATGCAGCTCCCCATGGGTGCTCCTGGGTCTGGAACTGACATCCCCCTTGCCTCAGGCCTGCTGCCAGTCAGGAGATCCCCATGCCCCGAGGGTTCCCTCTTTCTTTTGCCACTCCAATCCTGCCTGCCTTTACTGGGTTTCCATCCCTTGGCCTTCCTCTTGTTCCACTTTTACTCTACTGCCTCTTTTCTCCCATTTCCCTTCCCTCTGTCCTGCTGCCCGGGTGCCCAGACGTGTTCAGCTGAGGTGGTTTGCAGCTTATGCCTCCTCTTCCTTTGCCAGGCTCTTTGTCTCCGTCTCCCTTCCCCCTGCTTACAGCACTTCTGACACCACAGGATTATTTTTCTTTTTCCCCTTGTCTTGTAGCTTTTGGCTCCCAAGGCCCTTGATTTCCTTTGGAGTTTGGGAGGAGAGATGTGAGGAGGAGGAGGGGGGGGTGGAGAGGCTGCCTTTCCTAGGGCCTTCGTCAGAGCGAAGTGGTCAGGAAGAGCCGCAGTCCTTTCACGCCGGAGAGCAGCGAGGCAGCGGGGCAGGAGCCGGGGGTCGCAGTGAGTGGGGCTACTCAGCTCTGTCTGGGAGCCGGGGCTCGCTGGGGTCCTGGCTCCAGCGCCTGGGCGGAGGAGAGACACTTTTCTCCTCCTTTTCCTCTTTGTTGCAGCCGTCACGTCCAGGAGGGGGGAAGAGAGCTGCTTTCTCGGGGCAAGGCCACGGGGAGGGGGCCAGCACGGGCAACTGCGCTGGTGTGGGAAGGGCCGGGGGGCAGAAGGGCAGCAGGGTGGTCCCCGGCACCGGGGTGGTCCGGCACAGCCCGGGATGCTGCAGCCCCAGACAGCCGGCCGGGCGTGGAGCAGAGCTGCCGACAGCAGGGATGATGCCAAGGGCTGGGCCCCGAGCCGCTGCCTCGTCACGGGTGCAACAACCGCACCCCACACACAGCCCGCAGCTCACCCGCTGCCCTCCAGCTGACACCCCAAAAGTGCTCTGCCCGCACCCCCCGCACCCTCACAGCCGGACATGCTGCCGATGTGGCAGCTCCTACCTCAAACAGCCTCCAGCCCCATGTACAGAGCTCCTGCCTTCTGCCCACGCCACAGCTCCTGCCCCAGCTCCCCGACCCTGGCACCCCCGTGGGCAGTCCCGTGGCAGGGCAAGCCCAGGGCTGCAGGGCGATGCGGTGGCACAGCCGGCGGTGGGGATGCTGCAGCAGGTGTGGCCACCACTCAGCTGCCAAAAAGGCAAAGGGGGGGACAGTCCCTCCCAGACCCCCTTGCAGTGGCAAGCCGGTTTCCCAGCCCTCATCACTGAGCTCCCCAGAGCCGTTATCCTTCTCTGCCCCCTTCCAGCCCCTCCACAGCAGACAAGATGAAGCAGCTCTTCTTCCTCTTCCTCCTTGGGCTCATCACAAGCTCCCTGCAGATCGATGACAACAAGATCCCTGGGCTGTGCTCAGGGCAGCCGGGTATCCCGGGGACCCCAGGCCTGCATGGGGGCCAGGGTCTGCCAGGCAGAGACGGACGAGACGGCCGGGACGGGGCGATGGGGATGCCAGGGGAGAAGGGCGAGATGGGCCCTCCTGGTAAGAAAGGAGACATCCTAGCCAGGGATGGGGAACCTGCTCTACCCTGCCTGTGGGGAATGCCCTCATTCCAGGGGATAAGCCCCGGATGCTGGTACAGGCCCACACTGTCAAACTGAGAGAGAATCCTGCAAAAATTTTCCTTTCATGCCACCACTACCCCTCTGGTCCTGCCCGTGGTGGCTCTGTGCTATCACAACGGGCAGAATCTCCCCATCACTGGCAAAGCTGCTTTGGTCCCCAACTCCATTGCCATCCCTCTTTTCCACCCCTGTCTCTGGAATATGGCTATGTCACCCCCATCCCAGCTCCTCGGCTGGGGTTTCTTCCAGCATTGGGGGGTGTCTCCAGCTCTCTGTTGCCACTACATCCACTTATCAGATACACTTAGCCCTCCCCGCTTCTGCTGCTTCCCCAGAGAGCACCAGCCATGGTGGGCATTCACCGCCCGTGTCCTGTGGGAGCTTGTAACCTTGTTGGGATTGTGTCTGGGGGAGCTCTGGTGGCAGGGGTGATCTGTGCTGGTGGCAGTGGCTTAGAGGTAACCCTGTCCTCCTCCTGCCTGCCCCAGGAGCACCCGGTCCCCGCGGGGAGGTGGGCAGCCCCGGCGTGGACGGCATGCACGGTGAGAAGGGGGCGCAGGGCGAGTGTGCGGTGGCCCCCCGCTCGGCCTTCAGCGCCAAGCGCTCCGAGTCCCGCAGCCCGCCGCTGGCTGACCAGCCCATCCGCTTCGACGTGGTGCTCATCAACGAGCAGGGCCACTACGATCCCACCACGGGCAAGTTCACCTGCGAGGTGCCCGGCCTCTACTACTTTGCTGTCCATGCCACTGTCTACCGCGCCAGCCTACAGTTCGACATCATGAAGAACGGCCAGTCCATCGCCTCCTTCTTCCAGTACTACGGGAACTGGCCCAAGCCCACCTCGCTCTCGGGGGGAGCCCTGGTCCGCCTGGAGCCCGAGGATGAGGTGTGGGTGCAGGTGGGTGTGGGGGACTACATCGGCTTCTACGCCAGCGTCAAGACGGACAGCACCTTCACCGGCTTCCTTGTCTACTCCTACTGGCAAAACTCTGCCGTCTTCGCCTGAGCCTGCCCACGGCTGCGGCTGGCGCCAGGGTGTGTGCTCCTTTCCAGTCACCGGTGTCCCAGGGTGGGCCGTGCCGGGGTTTGGCCGCATGGGAGCTGGGACACTGGGACCCCTGCCCTGCTTCGCTGCTGTCGCCCAGCACAGGGCAGGAATACAGCTCCTCTGTTACCCTGGGGGTGTCAGGGAGCATCCCTTCAGCAGCGCTGTATGAGAGCTAAATATTATGTCGGGCCCCCAGCTCTTGGGCAAAATGACCGCACCAGGGAGCCGCAGTAACCTGGTTGTCATAAGTTACTCGCCATAGCCGCGCAGTCAAGTACGACCGACACGGGCACGGTGCTCTGGCCCGTGCTGCCAGCTTCTCCCCACGTGCAGAGCGAGCCCAGGCTGCCTGGCCATGGGCATGGTGAGGGGCCCGGCCCTGACACACCTCAAGGCCAGAAGCTGCCCTTCTTGTCACCCCTGCTCCTTGCCCACTGGCCACCCCGCTGCATCCCCCTCCTCTTCACCCTCAGTAAAGGGCTCCTCGACCATATTCTCAATAAAGGACTCCTCAGCCACGCGTGTTGCTGCTGTGTGTGCGGACGTGCCTGCGTGACAGCTCCTCAGGTGCTGGGGGGACGGGGCGGGGGCCGTGTGGGGCTCGCCAGGGTGCTGGCACCCTTCTGGGGAGGCTGCTGCATGGGTGCTGGGGTGCCGGCGGGGCCAGCAGCCAGCAAAGCTGCGCCGTCCTGCCCGGGGGATCCTGGGACGATGGACGGGAGGAGACAGGAGGACACGGGAGGGGACTGGAGAGGACTGGAGGGGACGGGAGGGAACGGTAGGGGATGGTTCTGAGCCGCCTCTCGCCGCACCAGCCACTAGATGGAGGCATCGGTGTTCCTTACAGAGGGNTGAGGGTCTCGCCGCCGCGGGGGCCGCCCCGCTGGGAGTGGGCTTGTCCGGAAAGAGGCAGGGACCGTGGCCCGGCGGCGGGGAGCGAAGGTGGGGAGGGAGCGCTGGCCCCACGGTGCCGGGACGGGGCTTGCGGGGCCCCGCGCTGCAATGTGAACGCTGCAATGTGAACGCGGTGACCCGCCGCTGAGCAAGGGCCCTATTTTTAGCCGGGGAATGAAGAGTTTCCTCATTCCTGCCCAAAATAGGTCCCTGCGGGGACCAGCCAGGGAGGGGGCTTTTGGCAGGGGGCCGAACTCCTTAATGGGCCCTGCTGCCAGAGTGGGCTGGGGATGGCTGCTCTGCCCAGCCGTGGGGTGGCAGCTGGGCAGGGCCCTTCTCCTGGCCATGCCAGCAGGATCTTGCAGGCACTCATCAGCCCAGGATCCCCCATACATGAGCAGACAGCCACTGCTTCCCTGGCCCAGCTCCCTGGCTGCTCCCCAGGCCATGCTGCATGGACCCCCCAGGACCAGGACCGTGCCCACCCGGGATGGACAAACCCTGCAGCCCTGCACACCCACCCTGGCTGGGCGCTGGGACCAGCCTGTGTGCCCCCATGGAGGTCTGGCACAACCTGCAAAGGGGGCTGCCCACAGTCCCACAGCTCCCCACCCTGGGACTGGGGACCATGTAGGGACCTGAGGCCAAGGGCATGTCACTCGGCAACCTGCCTGGCTGTGTGGGACTCGGGTGCCAAGGGTAATCCTCAACCCATAGGGGCCTGTGGAGGTGCTGGGGCCAGGGGTGAAGCCTCACTCCCCCCTGGGGTACTGAGGGGCTCTGCTTGGCATCTTTCAGGCTCCTTCCTCTTCCCAGCCTCGGCCGAAGGGTTGGGTTACAGAGTGAGTGTCTGTTTGGGTTGACGATGGCCTTTTCTGTAAGCAGACCTGCCGAGAGGCAAACAACACCGCAGAGCAGATCGATGGCCAGAGATGTCTATTCTGGGAGCAGGAAAATGACTTCTCTTGAGACAAGGACAAGGGGAGGTGCGTGGGGGCTGGGAGCATCCTCTGGTCCCTGTCACCGTGGCGGGGAATAGCTAACAGAGGAAGCCACAGACATAGCACTTGGCACAGCAGTTTATGGGCTCTGTTTTCTTTGAGATGCTCTTGGTCTTCAGGGTACTTTGTCTGGGATCATTAAGGGACTGCTGGAAACCCCCTAAAAGGAACACGAGTGTGCCTGCTTCTGCCTGTGGAGGATGAGGAAGAGGATAAGGAAAGGATAAGGGAAAGAAAGCCATGGGAGACCTTCACTTCTGGCAGGTTTCTAGTAAGCTCCAGTTGCTTCTGATGAGCTCTACCAGCTGCCCCGAGGAAGGGGCACTTGAAGCCCCTGTTCCAGCTGAGCTCAGGTTAGGGAGGGGCCAGCAACCCTTAGCCAGTGCAAGGGAGAAGCCTATATAAGAGCCAGGCTCAGCTCACAGGTACTGTAGTGCAGCTGATGGAGGTGGTGGTTTGGGTCTGTTGTTTGGTTTTGTTGTTTTTTGTTTTTTTTTCTTTAAAAAAAGTGCCAGCATTTCTCAGCAGCACACACATCCATGGCACACCAAGGTCACAGTCCCCAGCAGCCACTGGAGCGACAATTCCTACAGTGCTGGAGGACACAGCCTGGCCAGCCCTGAGATGCAGAGGGTGCTTGGTGCCTCTCTCTGGGGCTGGTGCACCTGGCTGGCACCCTCCAGTGCTTGTGCACCTCTCGGAGCTGTGCTGTCAAGCGGAGGAGCTGCTGGAGGAGGTTGGCAGTCTGTGTGGTATTAGAGGATGTGTGAAAGAGATCAACTGGATCATCTCTGACACCCTATTGCTATGAGAGCCCAGACCTTCAGATATGGTGGCAGAGTGTGTACCTGCTGGTTCAACAGTGGAAATGCCCTTGATGGTGAAGGTTGTCCCAGTGACTCCTGGCAGCAGAAGGATGGCTCCTGCTCCACCCAGTAGCTTGCGGTTATGGCATAGGTTCAGCGCCCTCATCGCTGACAACATGCAGGGAGCACTTTCCACTCATCTTCAGGTGACCTCTGCTAGCAGGCCAGGTAAGGAGAGCTTTAATCTGGGAATGGCAGGGGAGGGGACTATCAGGTGGGAATGTGGTAGCTGGGATGGGAAGCAAAGGGCTTGGGTGTTGTGAACAGCAGGGACTCTGATACCAACAAAACAGGACTGAAGTGGGGACACTTCAACATCGGGGCACAGAGAGGGCAGTGCCTACAAGACAGCATTGTGGGCAGGCTCTCACAGCCTGCTGGGAAGTGTGGGGGCCACTGATGCAGGCAGGATGGGGTGCAGACGGGAGGAATTAGTGGGCTGTGAGCACTTACCAGCACAAACTGGTGGCTAACTGGCTGGAAAACAGTTCCCCAGGGAAGATCCTGGAGATCCTGGCAGGCAACAAGTCTACTACAAGCCAGCAGTGTGACCTCATGGCGAGGAAGGCCATCAGCCTCTCCATCTCCAGCAGCCTGAGGGCAGTGAGCCTTCCTCCTTCTCAGCACTGGTCAGACACAGCTGCAGTGCCAGGTCCAGTGCTGGGCTCCCCAATACAAGGCATGGATATAATGGAGACAGTCCAGTAAGCTGGATGGGGATGCTCAGAGTCTTCCTTCATGGAGATACTCAGAACTCGACCGGCCACGGTACTGGGATTGCCTCGGTGTTCAGGGAGCCGCTAATGATGGAGTGAAGCTGCTGCTCAGGAGCAGCAAAAAGGCCCCCTGCAGATCGGCTGCTGATCATCACCTGCTCCCTCCCTACGGCCTGATATGGAGAGCTGCTCCCTGCTGCCAGCTCCCTGCTGCCAGGCAGAGCAGGGCTGTTGTCCCCAAGCTGGGACTAGCAGCTCATTAGGCTGGGATGCTGCAGCCGGGCTGACAAAGGGATGCTGGGGATTTTCCCAGGGCCTGGGGGGGGCCCTGCTTTCAGCAAGCTGTCAGCCCCCACCACTCCAGTGCTTCTAAACTGGAGTAACCCAGCAGTGTCATGCTCCTCCCTCCTTGGGGAAGGGAGATTGTGATGGGCTGCGACCAGCCCGCTCCTCTCCCATGAGAGGCTTCCAAGCAAGCTCTGGAGCAGCGATACGATGCCCTAAACTGGTCTGTGAGTATTAATACTGCTGGACAGCCCCCCCTAGGCAGTGCAGCCCCGCATCAAAACCACAGTGCCAGAGAGCAGGCAGGTCTGGCATGGCTGAGCATCAGTCCTGGGCACCCTGTGTCCTGCCCGTTAGCCGGTACGTGGCTGCATTTCCCCCCTGCCAAGTGTACCCCTCAGCACAGCCTTTCTGGTGCAAGCAGGCCCAGACAAGTACCCCTGAGCTTGGCAGGGGTGTTGGCCCTCCCGCTCTGCCCCTTGGTGGGGAGCAATGGGCTTCCTCCAGAGCTCAGGGCTGAGCAGAGAGACCCCATCCCCCCAGAGAAAACCCTTCCCAATTTAAAGGCAACAGGCAGCTTCTGGTAAAGGAGACTTTAATCTGCTCAGTAGCTAGACCACAGTGCAAAGAGTTCAACTTAAGGCAAAGCTTTCTCTTTCTTTATAAACAGGCAACAAACAAACAGGCCCTAAAACAACAAAGCTTGACTGCTGGAATAGAAAAAGGGTTTGAGGGGAGAAACTGTAGTCCTAGGGAGGTGTCCTTCCTCTGTAATTTGTGTAGGAAACATCACACCCCAAGACCCATGAGCTGGTCCCGACTGAACACCAACACCTGTGGCCAGAAGCTCCCGCTCCCGGGTGTCCCCAGAGGCACACACAGGGAAGGGAGCAGCTCCCAGTCTTTTCTGGCAGGAGGATCTCTGCAAGTGCCTGGGACAAGCTGGGAAATGCAGCCTGGGGGTCTGCGCTTACTTCTCTGGCAAGGGCCTGGCTCCTCAGCTGCACACAGGAGAGGTGGCTGGAGAGAGCAAACGTTAACGTGGGCACGGAGCTCTGCGGCGTGAGGTGGAAGCAGCTGATAGCCCTGGGGCCAGGCCCTTCTAACCCCTGTTCGTGCTCCAGAACCCAGCAAATGTGGGGGCAACCAGCCCCTGCAGTGCCTCCCAGAGCAAAGTGACTTTCCAGTGGGATAGTTCTCTTGCCACAGCCCAGGTTTTTACAGTGCGGAGGCGCCTCCCAGCACGGCCTGGCCTTCCTGCTGCCTCTGTTTTGGCTTAGATCACTCATCAAGGAGAGCAGAGAAAGAAAACCATGCCAGCCACCTTCAGGCTCTTGGCTTGTAGTGCAGGAGTCAAGACTTTCCAGTCTGGCTCCAGCCAAAATGGTCTGTGGCGCGTGGCTGACCTCAGGCAAGGAACTGGAAAAGGGAGAAGTTTTTAGTGCAAGGCCCTCTCACAGCCCAGCAATTTCTTGGAATGGTGCTGTTTGACCAAGCTGGGATGAGCCATCTCAGGCCTCCCCAGCCAGGACTGGATGCCCTCGTTAGACTTCAGGGGACACTTTTAAATAAAACTAGCTACGTTTCTGACGGACAATAAGAAGGAATGCCAGTGTAACCCTGCCCTGGTCCTGCTACTGCTCCATGCACACACAGCAGAGACCGTGCCTGGAGCTGGAATGTCTCAGTGGGCTCCCAGGAGCTTTCGGGTGTCCCTTCTCCTCCCAAAGAGTTACTTCCTCGAGCCAGCTCAGCCTGGGGAGCAGCAAGCGAGCGTTGGTGCGCACCGCCCCGTTCCACAGCACTCGGAGCCTGGAGTCAAAGTGGATTGTCTAGAGAAGATCCTGCAGGCTTGTCTCAGACGTGTGCTGTAAGAACTGACCTGCCAGCTGCTCCCCAGGCAGCACCTCTGCAGAAAAACCTAACTCCCTCCCACCTTCCCATGTGAGTAACCTGATGTGTGCTCGCTAGGCTTGCATAGGTGATGCACAGAAGCGGCAGCAGCGCTGAGCTCTGCGCGGAGCCCACCTTCACCAGTGCTCCTCGGTGTCCCGCCGAGGGCAGCTCAAAACCCAAAGCTGCAGTGGCTGGGATACTGAAGTACCCTAGAAACCCTGCTGTTCTCCAGCTCAGAGCCCGGTTCAGCCCTCTGGTAGCAAATCCCAAACAGCTTGAGTGTGCTCATTGCTCTCCCAGGGCCTGGAAAAAGGGGCACACTTCTGCCTTCCCTGGGAGCTCCCTGACTTAGGTGGTGGGAGGAGGAAACAGAAGGCTGACTACAGTCTGCTGGGTAGTTTTCTGATCAGTCCTAGGGAAAAACCCTGCCCTTGCCTTTTGCACCAGCCCCTGTGATTCCCAGGAGGGCGCAGCCTTTAATGTTTCCATCAGCTTTGGCTAGGAGGGACCAGAGCACCTTTCCGTGCTCTGCTTTGGATCTCAGGCTGCTGCAGGCTTGAGGCAGCAGGCCCTGAAACAGCAAAAGTTGTCAACAACAAAAAAAGTAACTCTTTCAGCTGCAGAGATCAATTATTGTGCTTGCTAGCAAGAGCTACAGTCTAGTTAGGTAACGAATGTGTCTAGCTGACACTCCCAACAGCCTTTTGCCTTTTCAGCACCATCCAGAGTTCTTTGGAAGCTGCTCGAGGCAGCCCTGGGGAAGTTCTGCTTCCCAGCAAGAGGCAGACAGGGGTGCCTTTATGGGACCTCCTGAGGGAGCGACCCAAGCAACCCACCCCTTGGGCTCACAAGTAGACATTGAGCGTCTGGAGGATCATCTGGCGGCAGAGCGGGCAGTTGCGCTGGTAGATGGCCTGCTGCAGGAGGACTTCTGTGCACTCCTGACACAGGCAGAGGTGCCTGCAGGGCAGAAGCAGGACTGTCTTGGTTTGGTCTTGACAGATGACGCATTTCTTACGTTCCTCTTGTTCCTTCAGGAGCATCCAGGGGTCATTACCCAGAGCGCCCTCGGCGTCCCCAGCCGTCGCGTTCAGCTGCTGCCTCCTCGGAGCTTTCCCCCAGGAGGTGCTCGGTTCCTCCCTGGGCAGCTGGAGGTGCTGTGCTGCCGCGGCGCTTCGACTCAGGGCGGGACGCGCTTGCGGGACCCGCTCTGCCTCCGGCTGGTCCTCGTGCTCGGTGGGCAGTTGGGCGACCCCTGCCAGCATCAACCTGCCGGGGGCCGTGGCTCTTGGGGCGGGCACCAGTGCCCCTCGACGGTCGCTTTCCCGGTTCATCGTTCCGCCTCCTCGGCTCCAGTTGGTGACCTGCAGACTCCAGTCGGTCACCTGCAGACTCCAGTCCACCAACCTGCGCCAGGCCTGAGAGGTCATAGCCATGCCCAGCGTCAGGACTGCCACCTGATAGAGCCGCCACACCTCCCGCTGCAGGCGGTGGTAGGAAGGCAGCGTGCTGAAGTAGCCCAGCACGTAGCCCGTCAGCGTCCACAGCAGCCCGGGGTTGAAGACCAAGGCGCTAACGGCGATAATGAGGAGGAGCAAGCCCAGGCCGTAAATATTCACGAAGAAGATGCTGATGAAGAGCTCGGCGACGGAGGCCAGGAGCTCGAAGGCCAGCTGACAGGGCGACCAGAGCAGGATGGACACGGCGATGGCTCCGCTGGAGACGTGGGCGAGGAAAGCGGCCAGCAGGTCCGTGACTCGGAGGAAGGGGCCGGCGACGGAGTCCCAGAGGGCGGCCAGCAGGGTGAAGAGGTTCTGCGTGCCGATGAGGCACACGTTGACCAGGCTGTTCACCAGGTAGGCCAGCAGGCTGGTGCCGATGGCCAGGCCCTCGCAGACCTGCCTGGCCAGGGCCTGGCCGCAGCCCAGCAGCCCGCAGAGCCCGCGGTGCAGCAGCTCCCTGCTCCGCAGCGCCAGGTGCGACAAGAGGTGCCCGGCCACCTTCAGCCCCTCCAGGCCGCAGCAGCAGCCGCG
>VWZK01018384.1:34210-93530 GCA_013396935.1 Baryphthengus martii | reverse complement strand
GGTCCGTACCGGGAGGCGGGCGGGAGCACCTGCGGGACGCCGCGGAGCCACCGGACGGGTGCAGCCGCCTGTGGAGCGGGGTCCTGCCGTCCCCGGGCAGAGATGTCCCGTCGTCCCATGCTGCTCTCGGCCCCGCTCTCGTCGCTGCCCAGGGTGTGTCGCCCGGACCCTGACCTGTCCCAGTCCCTTCTCCACCCCCGGGAATCTGCGCGCTCCGAAGGGGCGAGCAGCCGCAGCCGGCGGGGTCTTCCCCGCAGAGCCGCTCCGGGGCCAGCCCGGGCGGCCAGCAGAGCAGAGGCCCTTGGGGCGCTGCCTGGCTTGCGGCCAGGAATGCTAAAATTGTGGTGCCGGGGGAGCTTAGGTGGGAGCAGCCTCGCGTCTCCGGGCTGCGCGGCAGCGGTGCGGGTGGGTCTGGGTGTGGGGGTAGCCGGGAGTGTCCTATTCCGCTCTCAGAGCCCTTTTGCATCTCTCGCTAGGCAGGGCAGGGTGAGGGGTGAGAGACGAGGTGTCCCCACGTGTGTTCAGTGTGCAGGAGGGTGAATTGGTCGAGTTGTTAGGAAGCATCCACCCCTTTCCTTCTAAGGAGTTTTTTCCCCAAGCACTGTGTTTCTCTTGGCTTTTTTCGCGCTTTCTTTTTTTATCCTCTTTCCAGTCCGTTTTCATCCTCGGAGCGGGGGGGCCCTGCATTTCCTGCCCTGCCCAGCTCCCTGCAGCACGCCCTCCCCTCACCGGGAGCCAGGGAGTGGTCCCGGTGCGCTGGCCGCTCCCTGCCGTCTTCTCTCCTTGTCCCGGCCACGGAGGTGGCCCCCGGCGCTGGAGAAGCCTCCTCTGGCCAAGGCGCTGGCGCCGCGGGAGCGTTGAACGCCCGAGCCAAAGGCTTCCACCCCCAGCCCGTGCTGGGATCCCCTTCCCCACAGACCATGCGCTGAGCGAGGCGCTTATTGGTTGGCGACATCGGTGTGTTTGCAAGCCCAGCCACGGTGAAAGGCTTGATGCTTCCCAGAAGCACGAGGGGCGATGGCCAAGCTATTCCCAGTTTGGCTGAGGGGCTCACCGTGCTGCTGGGGCGGGGGGCTAAGCCCATGCTGGGGCAAGTCGGTGCCACCAGCACTGGAATCTCCCGCTGTTAGAGAGGTCTCTCTGGATGTTGTCAACTGGCTGCAGGGCCAGGGTTGTGAGCCTTTCTTCTCGTGGTGTACGTGGCTGGGTCCTGATGGGGTGGTGGGGTTTGTTTAGGGGTGCAAGGTGAGGGTCCCCACTGCAGCAGAGACTTGAGTCCCTCCCCATCCCTAGCCCAGAGAGGGCTGGGCTGGGGCAGAAGCTGTTGGGTGGTGGTGGTGCTGGCTGCAGGGCTGGGGCTCTGCACCCTGCTGCTTCTCTCTGAGGAAGAAGAGGTGCAGGTGATCCCGCTCTGTGGAAGCTGGGGCTCCCCAGCCCAAGGATCTGTGCAGGAATAGCAGCGTTGTCAGGGAGAGAAGGGTAGCATGTGTGCCTGTGCTAGGAGCAGACGGGATCTGGCCACAGCTGGTTTCCCCGAGAGGGGAGCAGAAGCCCACGAAAACCTCAGGCATCCCATATGCGGCTCCAGACCCCAGAGGTGCCCCCTCCTCTTGCTGCTCGGTGCTGGGGGCTCTGTGCCATCAGCATTCACGCTTCTGCCTGGCTCCCCACACACCTCGGCTCCGCAGGAGGCTGGTGGAGGGGCTGTGCTACTCCCCACCCCCTTCCTCAGCTCTAAAAGCAAATCTTTGTTCTTGTGGAGCTTTGGCTGCCGGCCGGCTGTCCGCCAGCCAGATGGAAAGGCACGGGGGCTCTCCTCCCTTCCCTGCTTGCTCGCTGCAGACGTCCTCTCCACAGATCTCTAGGTCTCCTGCTGGAGCTGTGCCAGGCTCTTGGGGTGCCCGGTACAGGCTGGAGCTCAGCTCTGCAGCTGGGCCGCTTCACGCATGGCCAATGGGTCTCCAGCCCTGCCCAGGTTTCCTCGCCGGTGTCTGCAACTACGCTGGGCACACAGGAGGATTGCCATGTCCACAGAGCCTGCTGGCCAGGGTGCCCGTGCCCAGAGCCTCTCGAGCCTGCCCACGCACCTGGCAGGCTGTGGGGTCTTGGAGCTGCAGGAGTCCCCAGCTCTTGGGCCTTGAGTCCCCAGGGTTGTGGGGAGCCTGGTGTCCCACAGCAACTGCACTTACGATGTCGCTGGTTGCTCTTTCCAGCTCCCCAGAGGAAGTGTGGAGCAGTGAGCCCTTGTCCCAGGCACAAAGGGGGCTGCAGCGTCCATATCCACCTCCTCAAGGGCAGAGGATGGGTGGGAGGGATGTGTGCCTCATGCCAGTCCCAGATGCCAGCCATTCTCCAGCTCTGAGCTCATGGTTTCGGCTGCTTTGCAGCCTGGATGAGGGCTCTCATGCCGAGCGGGTCACAGGGGCGGGCCAGCAGCTCTCCAGGGGCTGGCTCTGCCCGGTGCCCGTTCTAAAGATCTAAAAATGATGGGGTGGGCAAAGGCTGGGGTGGGCAAAGGCTGGCCTGGCTGCCTGCAGCCCAGGAGTGTCAGGACTCAGGGGAGAGTGCAGGGGGGCATCTGGGACACATCTCGGCCTCAGACTTGCCCAAGTCTGGGGTGCCTGTCTGCACCAGGCAGCCAAGTCACGGCCGTGCAGGTGCCTCTAGTGCAAAGTTGTCTTTTCCTCCGTGTGCTCAGTCCATTTTCCTGACCCCAGTGTGTGCTTATCTCTGGGGCTTTCACCTGTTTTTCCTAGCACCTCCTTTCCTGTGCAGTGCTTTGCTCGTCCCCTTTTGCTTAGTGCCTACTGTGCTGTGCTGATGCGATGGGTGAGGGCCAAAAGCCAGCAGTTGGAGTGTCCTGAGGTGGCCAGTCCCGTGAGCTGGGGCCTTTTGCTGTGGCAGAAGTGCTCCTGGCTGCATTTTGGGACTCTGCTACCACATACCCCCTTGAGACAGAGTATTCTGTGAGCACGGCATTGCCCTTTGAAGTTGCCTCATTTGGGAGGCTCTGAGGCTGTTACCGAGCGGTGCTATCAAGGTTGCTGTTGACACAGCTGACTTCCTCCAGCCTCTTGTCCCCAGCTCCTGTACCTGGGCTGGGCCGTGGATGTCACCGAGCCATTTGGCCCTGCTGCTGGGTGACAGACCACTGTGTATTTGTGCCACCCCGGGGCGTGCAGACCTCCCTTGCTTTGGCACCTACAGGGCTGGCAGCGATGGCACTCCCAGCCTTGCTGTGATGCAGCACTTGTCTCTGCCCCCAGACCTTCAGGAAGCTGCTCCGTTCCCTGTCCTGGATCGATAGCCATTACCTTCCCCTGCTGCTCTGGAGCTTGGCCAGCAGCTCCATTACCACTGTGGGCGAGTGGGCGGCTGGACTGGGAGGGAAGGTGGGGTACTGGGGTGGGCAGGCTCTACTCACCAGGGTGCAGGTCCCTGGTGCCACCCGTGCTATGGGTGGGTAGTGCTGGATTTACTTTTGAGGCAGTGAACAGAGGAGCAGCGAGGGGCTCACCTTTAGTATGTTGCAGGATGCTCCGGTTGCTGGATTCTGGGTTCCTGCTTGGGTGGCGGAGTCGGAGCTTGGGGAGGGACCGGGGAGACCCGGCTGTGCCATGGACATGGTAGCTGGGGACTTGCTGCCTCCCCGAAGGGGCTTGGAGGGGGAAAGGAAGCAGCAGGCGGCCACAGCTGGCTGGGGCACCCCTTCTGAGCTGCTGCTCTGTGCTCCTTGTCCAGTTGTGGAGGAACACAGCGTCTCATTCATGCCCCAGCTCCTGGGGCTGCTGCGGGGGCCGTGCAGGCTGACGTCAGGGGTCTGGTCCCGGCCTGCGGGAAGGTGCAGCCTTTGTGCTGCCAGCTTCAGTCTCCAGCACCCAGCCCCTTCCCCTGCCCCTGCTAACCTGACACATCCCAGCCTGGTTCTTGGAGCCAGTAGGGCATAGTGGGTTCTGGTCTGGCATGATGGCTTGGACTGGGGAGGTGGATGTGTGCTCCAGGGTGTGAGGGAGACCAGCGCTGCCCTGAGCACAGGTTAAGGCAGCTGGCAAGGCGATCTGCTCACCTGTGTACTGTGGAGACGCGGCCCCTTCCCATCCTCGGGCAGGGTGCAGCCACTCCCTGCCTCGGAGGCCCTTCACCCGTTTCTGCAAGGCTGGAATGCTGTGGGGAGGGCAGGTCTGGCAGGGACTGCAGCAGCAGTGTGGGGAGTGGTTGTCTCCAGGGGCCTGGGGAGACCCGTGGGGAGAGCACAGCGTGCCTTGTCCTCTCTGGGAGCAGCATTGGTGGCCTGAGACCAGGGGCTCTCTGTGGATACAGGAGGCGGCAGGAGTGAGGCTGTGCTGCTGGATGGTGCTGGGCTGGGACATGGTGCCCGGGTGATGCCGGCACAAGACTTGGCTCTGCTCCCTCGCTGGCTCAGACACGGGGGTTCCCCGTGCTTCCTGCCCCTGACAGGCTCTGTCCCACAGCTGCAGCCAGCAAGCTGGAGGTCTCCATGCCGACGGTGATCGAAGTGGAGAGTGGGAGCACGGCCAGGATTGAGTGCAACTTCTATATCCCTGGAAATGGTTCCTACACCTACATCAACTGGTTCTATGTGAGTGCTGGTCTGGGGGAGGGTTGGGGTGGCAGCTAGCCTGGGGCTTTCTCATGGGCTCCACGTCAGCCTGGCCTTGGCCCCTGGCCTTACAGATTGACCGCAACAGCCGAGTGAAGCTTTGCCACGTCACGGGCGGGGAGATCCTGGAGGAGAACACAGACTACAAGGGGCGGCTGTCAGTGGGGGAGGACAAGGCCCTCTCCATCAGCAGGGTGACAATGCAGGATGCCAAGACCTTTGTGTGCCAGGTCAGGGCGGGCAGCCACGGCATGGGCGAGAACCGCACCGAGCTCCGCGTCTACAGTGAGTGATGGGGCAGGGGGGCAGCGTGGCCGTGCAGCTGCTCTGAAAGGCTGGTGGGGCGTCCCGTCCCGTCTCTCCTAATACACGTGGGGTGACTTCTCTTTCCAGAGGTCCCCGAGGCCCCTGAGATCACAGCCAACTCAGGAGGCATCTCTGTGCAGAGCAGCGAGGTCCCACAGGTGAGGAGAGGCCCCACGCTGGGAAGGGGGAGGCTCTCAGCAGCTCCCTGCCCCCCTCTCCCCATGGGGGCACCTCATGCTCCAGGCTCTCTCTGCCTCTGCAGATTGCCCAGTGCGTGAGCAGGAACAGCTTCCCGGCCCCCAACATCACGTGGCACAAGAATGATGAGCAGCTGGAGGAGAACAGTAAGCTGGATGAGGGTAAGGATGGGGATGGTGAACTGCACCTGTCTGCTCGGGAGAGGGACCTGGGCACTTGTTCTATCCACTAGCTGGGAACTGGCAGCCTGTGGCCATAGGAGCCCATGGCCTCCCCATGGGCTGGGAACAGCAGCTGTCCCCCCTGTCGCTACAGAGGAAGTGAAGATCATGTTCACGCGGACGCGTGAGTCGAGCGGGCTGTACACGGTGACCAGCACCCTCTTTGCCCACGTCACCCGGGAGGACCGCAACTCCCTCTACCACTGCACCGTGCACTACCGGCTGAGGGGACAGAGGCGTGCTGTGGAGTCCCAGCGAGTCAACGTCACCGTCTTCTGTGAGTCAGGGGCTGGGGGCTGTGCCCGGTGCCGCCTGGCGAGGCTCCGCAGCAACCCTTCCTGCTCCCTCCTTCCCCAGACCCCGCCGAGCACGTGAACCTGCAGGTCGTGCCGTCCTCGGCACTGGTGAAGGAAGGGGATGATGTGAAGCTGGTCTGTGAGGCTGATGGGAACCCAGCGCCTGTCTTTAGCTTCTACAAGAGAGAGGTGAGGTTGGAGGGTACCTGGGCACATCTCCCTTGGCAAACATCTTCTGGCCACTCCTTGTCTCCTGCCCAGAAGACCCTTGAGATGCGGTGACTGGGATGGAGGGTGCCTATGTGGGGCTAAGGGCTCTGCTTTCTCCCCTCTGCCTGCAGCTGGAGGACAACTGGCAGGACCTGTCACCGCTGGCAGACACAAACACTGGGGTGCTGAACCTACACGATGTGAATAAGAACAGCAGCGGCCTGTACAGATGTCAGACCCTGGACTTGGATGATATGAGACAACTAGAGAAGGATGTGGAGCTTGTTGTGAACTGTAAGGCGGGGGGACAGGACCCTGTGGACCTTGTGACGCGTGCCTCATCCCTCCTGCTCACCCTGCCCTGCTATCCATCCCTCTCCTAGACATTGAAGGGGTCCAGGTGAATATGGAGCCGTCCTCACCCCTTTGGGAAGGGGACAGCGTGAGGCTGAGCTGTGATGCCTACAGCCCTGTGCCCCTGGATTACCAGTGGAGGGATGCGAAGGTGAGCAGGTGTTTGGGTTCTGTTCTGCTCAGGCTTGGTGAGCCTGGGTTTTGCAGCAATCTGAGCAGAGCCAGGAGCTTTCTTCATCTCTCCTGAGAGAGGCATGGGGTAGGATTCATCCTTCTGTGGGCCTGCATTGTCCACCTCTGCCTCTCCACCTCCTGGCCGGCACTGCAGCTAGGTCCTGTCTGTGCAGGCTGCCTCGTTGTCCGTCGGAGGGAGGGCTGAGCCCCTCTAGGGCAGAACATGGGGAGCTGGGCACAGAGGGGCCTGGTGCTCGGGGCTTATTGCTGGGGGCCATCTCTTCCCAACAGGGCAGGAAGGTTGCAGAAGGGAACCAGCTCTTCCTGAATAACCTCACCTTCGAAACCTCCAGCAACTTCAGCTGCAAGGTGATGGCACCAAGCGTGCCAGGGCTGGAGCAGAGCAAGCAGGTGGCTGTGGCTGTTCAGGGTAAGAACTGGGGCGTGTGCGGGCACGCTGTCCTGCCAGCATGAGCCCTGTCCCGCCCAGCACTCGCCCTGTTCTCCCCGAGAGCCGTGGGTGCTTGATGTGCCCTCCCCACAGGGAAGCCGCGGATCGTCGCCATCAGCTCCCCGCTGTACGTGCGGCCGGATGAGGTGGTGAATCTCACCTGCAAGGCCATCGCTTTCCCCAGGCCCTCTGTCCACTGGAGCATCAACGGGACGGTGAGAGCTGGGGAGGGTGCTGGCTCCAGGCAGCCGTCTCTCACATTGCCTCGGGCACTGAATCCCTCGCTGCCTCCCCACCTTGCAGACTCATGAGTATGTTGAAAATCAGCACATCGCCAGCAACCTGACGGTGCGCGTGAACCACGATCTGCTGCGGGCGGGAGCCATGTGCAGGGTCTCCAACGCGCTGGGTGTCATCGAGGAGCGCATCCAGCTGCTGGGTGAGCACTGGGCACTGCCCTCTGCCCCAGAAACCCACTGAAGTATTACGCAGGCGTTCTGTGTGCCCTGCTGCCGTGGCGTGGCTGAGCTGTCTCTTTCTCTTCTCCTTTCCTTTCCTCTTCCCTCCTCTTCTCCCTTTTTTGCTCTACCAGTGGAGTCCATCAGAAAAGGTCAGTCTCAGCAGCATGGAGGGTGCATGCATCGGTCAGCCCCGGCTTTGTCAAGGGCTGAGAGGAGTCACATTCCTCTCTGGCCTGAGGAGGGAGTCTTGGCTGCCAGCTCTTGTGTGCATCTCTCCCTGCTCCTCTCTCCCTGTCAAGCCACGAGGGGAGCAGAGGCTCTGTCCCCACCAGTATCTCCAGTGGTTTGCAAGCTGCCTGCCTGTCCTCAGCCTGTAGCCCAGCCAGGCTGTCCAGTGCAGCTTCCTGCAGCCCAGGCGTGCTGGTTGAGGAAGCAAAAGGATGATCTGATGTCTTGCAGGAAACCCTGTAAGCCATCCTCCTACAGCACGCAGGGGCAGGGCAGCTGGGAGCAGAACGCTGTGTATTCATACAGAAATTGCTCTCGCTGAGCATTTTTATACTGCCATCTGCATCCTGCAGGGATCTGCAGAAGAACTGGAGCCCCCGTGGTGCTTTCCTGAGCGCTTTCCTTGCCCCCAAGGGGTGCAGTAATGCAGAAGCTGGAGAGTATCAAGGTGGGACAGGCGTTTACTTTTTCCTCTTGCATTTTGTGTTTAGATCAAAAGACACCGGAGAGCAAAGGGGTGATCATTGTGGCCATCATCGTCTGCATCCTGGTGGTGGCTGTGCTGGGGTCTGTCATCTATTTCCTGCACAAGAAAGGCAAGATCCCATGTGGCCGAGCTGGGAAACAGGACATGTAAGCACTGCTGCCCACCCTCCCAGGAAGCCCTTGAGGCCTGAGGTGCTTGCCATCACTCACGCTTCCCATCTCATTGCACCAGCCGCTCCCTGCGCAGCGCAGAGGGAGGCCTTGGGGGAGGGGGCGCCGCACTGGGGTCTCGGCAGCGCTTCCAGCTTCCCACAGCCTGGGGGTCCACACTGTTTGCCCTGTCTGAGCAGGGAGGCGGTGAGGAGGACAGCAGAGTGGTAGAGCAGCCAAGGGACCCCTCCCCAGGAAGGGGCTGGGCAGCCCAAAGCTTTCTCTGAGCCGAAGCCTCTTTCACCCCTGGCCTTCTGCTGCCCTGGCCCTGCTCTAGAACATCCCCTGAGATGGAGCCCCAGGGCTTATCCGGCCGTATGCCCCCTTTGATATCGCAAACATGTCTCAAAGTTGTCACCTCCCTCCCCTAGCACAAAGCCAGAGGCACGTAAAGACAAGACTGTAGTTGATGTTAAGTCAGATAAACTTCCCGAAGAGGCGGGGCTCCTGCAGGGTGCCAACGGCGAGAAGAGACCTGCCGCTGACCAGGTAGGACAGAGCGTCGTGCGCTGCCCTTCCCCAGGGCCAGGGCTGCTCCTGGGGCTGGGAGCAGAGGTGAGGAGCGTAGGGGGGGTGCATCAAGGTAACGCTTTTCTCCTCTCCGCAAGCTCCTCTCTCAGCACTCCCTACCCTGCATGGGCCTCCATCATCCATCATCGGCACTCAAGACGGGCTGTGGGAGGGAGGGGAGGTTACAGAGCCACGTCTCTCTGCTCCAGGGGTGCGGGAGCCCTACCCTGAGGATGTGCAGCTCTGCTCTGTGCCGCTGCCTGGCACCTTCTGGGAGCTCACTGCCCACTGCCTGGCCTGCTTGGCACTCCCTGGAGAAGGAGCCATGCTTCCTGGGGGGGCTCTGGGAGAAGGAACTATATAAAGATCTCTGGGCAGGAATCAGAGTGGAGGCTGCAGGAATGGGCATCTTTGAGCCAAAGCGTGGGATGAGACGAGTCTCCTAGGCCACATGCTTACCTCTTACCCGGGGTCAAGAGCTGCTGGGGCTCCAGCGACGACTCCCAGGATCGGTGTCAGACTGTCACCGTGCCAAGGCCGGGTTTGCCATGCTTGTGTGTCCTGCAGAGCCCACTGTGGTTTTATTTGCCTTAGGCCAAGAGATAAGCGCACCCTGGTTGTTCTGCCCGCGCAGCTCATGCTCGCCGTCCCTTGCCCTGGGACGGTTACTCAGCCACCATGGGGTGGCCCAGGCTGGTGGCTCTGCCCATCGCATTGCTGTCTGTCACACAGACACCTGCAGTAGAGGACCGGGGTTTGTGTTCACCCCTAACTGCTTTTTTTATTTTTTTTTTCTCTCCACTCTTTCCATTTTGGCGGACCGAAGAGCGAGAAATACATCGATCTGAGAAACTAGAGAGGGAATCTACTAAGTGCTTTCTTCCTTCAAACCTTTCCTGCTCTTGGATTGCCTTGTCCCACCCCTGCTCCAGTGCCTGGGGAGCCCGGCCAGAGATGATTCCTGCGTCGCAGTGCTGAGCCCCAACGCGCGGGGGACACCCCCCTGACTCACCTGTCCAGTACCTCAACCGTGGGCTTGCAGGTTGTCGACTTCGCAGCAGCAAAGCTGGACTTGCTCTTTACTACAGAGAAGCCAACAGCAATATTAGAAAGAAATATCCCGTTAAGCTACCTGGTGGAAGGATTTGAGGCTTTTTCAGGAATTTTGTTCTGTACGTGTGTAGGAAGGTTTCGATGCGTTTTGCCCCCAGACTTGCTCAGAAAAGCTGGTGAAATGTCTCTCTTGCTTTCGGGATGTCTGAGGCACCTTAGATGTAGCGGTGTGCAGGTTAGACGAGAGAGGAATGGAAGTGGTGTGTGTAGAACGGCGTTTGCCGGCTGCTGGGGAGGTGTTTAGTGCTTTGCTTTTCCTTGGATCTGTTCTTGTCTCGTTGGTTTAGCCCACCCAGCGTGTCCTAGCGGTGCTGTGCAGGTCGGGAGCTCCGTGGCAGGGGGGGCTGTGATTTTACGGGAGGCAGAGTGAATTCAGGGGTGCCCATCTGTCAGGCATAGGCCAGACCAAGGGCTTAGAGTCTCTGGTCTGTAGCACAGCCTTGCTGACGTGAGGGGGAGGCCTCCCCACTCCCCAGGAAATTGAATTGCTTTTAGAGGGGCTGCACAGCTGCTGGCTGCAGCAGATCCCAGAGCACCCCTTCCCCAGATTTAAGACATATTAGTCCAGGGCCAGTCAGTGATGTCTCAGGGTTTGTTTTTTTTTGTGCTGAACAATTACCCCCAGGTAAAATGGATTTATTTCCATACTTTGGTGGCACTGCTGGCCTTACAGCCGGGCTGGTGCTGCTGAGTGGTGGAGAGGGGAGCTGGGCAAGCAGCCTGCCTTTAGCTTCCGCTGCTGGGCCTGCCCCAGCCCTCCGCCTGCAAACGGGGCTCGCTCTCCTGCCTCCTCCGAGAGAGATCAGCCCCCCCTGCAGCCCTCCTGCCTCTAGGACATACTCTCAGTGCTATGCTGTCCACAAGCCTGTCTTTCCCCAGCTCCTCAGCAAGCAACTGAGGCTAACCCTGGGGACAGGAGAGAAATCCCCATACACACCCCCGCCTTCAGCATCCTCTGCTGGGAGCAGGGAGCCGTGCAGCACCCCAGCAAGCGGTGAGCTATACTCCTCAGCTACAAGTGTTGAAGCAAGAGCTTTGGTTTATATATATTTTTGTTGGATTGTGTGTAAATTTCCAGAAGTTTTGTCTGATACTTGCAAGGTTTTTTTTATATATGTGAAAATAAAGTACCAAGTTCAAAGATGGGTTCTGAGTTTGTTCTCGCAAGCAGAGGCTCCACCAGGATGGGAAAAGCTGCTTGTCCTCCCCATCCCACCTCGATTTCAAGGCTCCCTTCTCCAAGAACAGGCAGCACTCAGCAGAACTGAATTGGCTCAACCTGCCTTTGCATGGTGGCCGGAGCAGGAGCATATGTTCTGTCCACTGGTAATGGGTGTTGCTATTAATGGGTGGTACCAGTACTGAAAGGTGGGGCTTGGCTCTGGAGAGGTGGTGGGTACGTCAGGTTTCAGCAGTGCCCACACGTCTCCACTGTGTCTTTGTGCCGTGCCCTTGAAACAAGGTGTTTTTACAAGAGAGTGGAGGAAGGAGGAAGCGAACTTCCCAGGTGGGTTCTTCTAATCCTCTAATGCATCCAAATTTACTTTATAGGCTGTTTAATCCTGTGATGAAATATCAGGGCTTCAATAAATCAACAGTTTCCTCATTAGTATTCGAGCGCTGGTGAGCCAGAGCTGTGAATCACGGAGCGACTTTGAGTAACTGGACAAGGGGAAGGATGTGAATCCAGCTGAGACTGCTAGGGGAAATATCTCAGGAAATGAGCCCTCACTGGTGCCCAGCAAGTGCTTATCTGCCAGTGGGATGAGTCCTCTGGCCTCTGGCACGTGTGAGAACAGGGAAGACCAGCAGCAGAATGGCCGAGTGGTGTTTGGGGAACGGTAGCTCAGCGGCTGGATCTCCTTACCTGCACAGCTCAGACCCGCTTGGCTCAGGAGGCTGTATCCAGAGCACGTCAGCACCCTGTGGGAGTGCACGGAGCTGGAAGGGGGCAGACGGAGCTGCTCTGGCCCACGGGAGAAGTGGGGCTGGGCTTTCCTACTGCCGAGTGGGAAATGGGCTGTTCAGTTGCCTTTGCCAGCATTTCCTCCAAGCCAACTTTAAATATTTTGTGCTGTAAATAATGCCAAAGCTCTCGCCAGTTTGTCTGGTGGGGAAGTCTGCATTTGAAGGGATCCCATCTGCGAGAAACCCATCTTCAGAGCCCTTCTCTTTTGAGGTGGCTGAGGCAGGGAGGCTGGTCCCGCTGCGGCTCTGCACCCACCTATTTTCTTAGAATTTTTTTAATTACTTGTCCACATCCTCTGTCAGGTCCATGTTCTCCTACTTTTTGACTGCTAACAAAGTGCAGGGTAGTCCTGCAGGCACTACAGGTAGAGAACATCCCCCCGGTGTCCCTGCTGAGGAAATCCTCACTGCTTCTCACCAGCTCTGGCTGAGGCAGCTGCTGTGCAAAGAGCACAGGGCAGCTCTAAGAAATCCCAAGTCCCACCTGAACTGTGGCTCCTGGGTGCGGGAGGCTTTGCTGTAACCCTGCTGAGCAGCAGTCCTGAGCAGAGGAGGTCTGCCCCGGCTCATGAGGTACGTGCCTGCCTGTTTGCGTCCACCAGCCTGCATATGAACGTGGAGAGGAGGATTTGCTGCTTCTGGAACTCCAGCGCTGGACACGTTGGAGAAACTCGGTGATTAGAAGAGCAAAAGGACAGCGCACGATTACTGGGCCAAGATGACATGAGCTGTAAGCTCATTAGGGGGCTTGGCCTCTGCCTGCTGCAGAAGGGACACGTCGTTCCCTGGCTGTCTGGAGCCCACTGAGCGTTGCTCCCAGAGCTTTGCCTTCCCGGGACGGAGGGAGCCCCTCGGAGCCCCCAGCCATGCTGGCCACCCTGATGACAGCGCTGTTCTTTGTGGTGAGAGCGTTTGGGCAGGTGAGTCCGGGCTGGGCTGGCAGCAGGGGGGATTTGCTGCTTTGCAGCTCCTTTCTAGAGGTGTTGGGGTTCTCTTGGTAGGGGAGGGAGTGAGCAGCAGGGAGTGTGGGCTGGGGATGTCCTGGCTCCCGCTCCAGCCATGGCTGGTGGTCGCTGGTGAGGAGCAGCTCTTTCTGTTGCTCTTCTGCTTCTCTCTTCTCCTATAAACCTGCTGCAAATTCTTTCTGTGCGCAGCTGGGGACCAACCTGTTCCGTGAGGAGCCCCTGCCGTACCTCGTGTACCAACCCCTGCCTTGGCAGGTCCAGTGTGTGAGCCAGAGCCGCCGCACCAGCCGCGACAGCGAGGTGAGGGCTGCTGCAGCAGACCTGCCATCCCAGGCAGCGTAGCTTCAGTTTCCGAAAGGGAAGGGACAGAGGGGGGCCTGGTGAGGCTACCCCTGTCCCTTTCCGAGCTTTCCAGTTGCTCTCCAAGGGACTGTTCTTGCCACCTCTGCCCGGCATCTAACAAACTGTTATATTTTTGTTCTTTACCTTCCTAGAGAGGCAGGAGCTCTCGGCACAACAGCATCTACTCTGTTTCTGGAGAGAAAGGTGAGTAGGGAGCAGGCTGGGAGACAGCCCTGCCTGTAGACTCGGGGAAATTCATGGTTGTGACAGTGCGATGCAACAGAAGAGCTGTTCTGGATTTTCAGTTAGCTCTCCCTGCAGAGGTTGCCTTTGTTGCTACCCTTGGGGGAGGGCACCTGAGTATGGACAGTGTGTGAGTTATTCGTTACAAGCTGTGGTAACGGCTACCCCATGGCGCAACTGAATACAGCACAAATCCCTGCCCCTTCTCATGGAGACTGCGCCACCTAATCTCAGGGGCCACTGTCCCCAAAAAGAGCCCTCCCTTCTCTCCTCCTTGGCCGGACAAGCCCATCCTGACGTCGCCTCCTCTCCTCCTCTTTGATCTTGCCTCCGAGGCCCTGCCCCCTCTGCCAAAGTCAAGTGCTCAGCCAAGAGGATTTGATCCCGTCTATTCTGAGCGGGCTCGGGCGGCAATCGGATCAAGGCAGGTGCAGCGATGTTGTGGCCGGGCCGGGTGCTGGGCTCTGGCTGGCCCCTCCATGGTCCAGTAGCCCTGGCCGGCCCCTCCATGGGCCAGTAGCCCTGGCCAGCTCGGCCACTGCTTTGGGGCTTTCACTGCCCTATGTGTAGGTGAAGGTCCCCAGGGCTGCTCCTTCCACAGGTGCATTGGACGTGGAGCTGTCGGCAGCGCCGCAAACACGGAGCGGGACCTGCCCCGGCGCCTCCCCAGCCTCTGCCCTTGGAGCTTTTGCACCGGGCAGGATTGGCAGCTGATGCTGTGTCTTGTCAGGCAGGGCAGGAGGGAGCCAGTTCCCAACGTGGACTCTTTATGGATCTTTTTACATTGCAATTTCTTTTAGGATGTGACTAAAAACAGGTTCAGGTGACAGTGGTGAGCTTCTACAGCAGCACCTGGCAGCGGGATCACCGATGGCTGCTCAGGGGGTGCTCAGTGGTGACGCGCTGGCTTAAAGGAGCACTGCTGAGCGGCTTTGATTCCATTCCTGTTGAATTCCACAATACTTCCCTAATGCCACATTAAGGGAGAGGTGGGGAAGGCTCCCATTTGTCAGCGTGAGAGCTTTATTGCTGTACAGGGCCGGGCTTTTTTTCTAATCTTATTTGTGTGTGTGAAAGTAAGTGAGCATCCTACTTGGTGATTAAGCGTGGGGGAGCGGAGGCCTTTGGGGAGGGATGTTGTGTAAATAGAGGGCTTAGCGCTGCCAGGCAGGCTGGGCTGGGCTTTGCCTCCTGCTCCGGATCCCTCTCCAGATGCCGGCTGTGAGCTGGGGGAGTCCTGGTGTCCTGCTGTGGGTGTCCTGGGGGTGTGGGGGGTGATGCTGGGGCCCTGCCCTGCTCAGGAGCCTGTCCAGGGCCACCAGCACTGCCTGTGCTGACTGCGGTGCTCTGTTCTCACCCCAGGCAGTGTGACCCCTGAGGCCAGCAGTGACAGCAAGTTCTACAGCGATCCTTCTGAGAGGGCGGCCGTCACCATCCAGACCCACTTCAGGAGATACCAGCAGCAGAAGCAGGAGAAGAAGTAGCCCCGTCTGCCACCCGTGCCCTGCAGCATCCCTCGTGTTTGTCTGTTCTGTGCCGTACCCCAAAGATTTGCAGCCGTGGTGACTGACCCTGCTCCCTGACCTGTAGCTCCTGGTGCGCTCTCAGCTGGTGGTGTTGGTCGCCGCTCTGAGTGAGATCTCTCCCTTCCCCAGACAGCATTGCTTTGTGGGCCAGGGTACAACTGGCAAGGGGCTGTTGGGGACCTCAGCACCCAGGGAGGACACAGTTTCCAAGCCTTTATTTGGTGGCAGCTGGCCCAGAACTGCCACTGGGCCCCAGAAAGTTTCACACCCAGCAGCTGTGTGCAGTGTTGGTGAGAAAGAGGGACTAGGAAAGCACCGAGCTCTGGGCCAGGGGAGGAGCAGGAGGAGGTTTACTGTGAGCAGGCCGGGTGAGATGTTGGTGAGGAGATGCCGTGTGTTGTCTCACGGTGGGTACTCTGTGGGCAGAAGGAGCACAGGGGAGCTGCTGGCTGTGGACAGTGCTGCTCTGACCACTGGAGAAGGGTCTCCCCTGCTTCCAACGCTGGATTTTCTGTGCAGGCTTGGGCTAGTGTGGGTTGAATGGATTGTCCTCCTTCACCTCCCGGGTCCTTACTGTGAACAGCGATGTGGGGAGAGCCTTGTGCTGTGGTAAAGGGCAGTGGGCTGCTGGGAGTGGGGGTGCTGGGCTCTCATGGTTGAGTGCTGGAAATCTGGGCTGTGTTGAACTGTGAACAGGCCAGGGTTTGGAACTGCTGGGGAAGGGAAGATGAAGAACTCTTTTTAAGATGTAGAAGGAAATCTGTACTAGCCACTTCCAATAAAGATGTACTGATCTCTGTTAATTTGCCTTTTTCTCTTGCTAACCACTTACTCTCTCATCTGGGAACACTCTCGCCTTTGCCTGCCTTGATCTCAAGTCTGGCCATGGTGTTTGGGAGGTGCTGCCTGGCTGGGACACTGCTGTGAGGCCGGGTGGGCCTTTGGCTCTCTAAATCTGTACCCCATGTAAACGTTTGGAAGTCTAATGTGCACAGAGCTGTTTCTGAAATCCCTAGAAAAACGCATGAGAAATGCTGCTCCGCTTGTCAGTGCTGCCCATGGGTCTCTGGGAGAGACGGAAGAGGCAGGACTGGTGTTGCTCGGTTGAAGGCAAACGCTAACTTGTGGCAGATGGGCCTGATCTCCAGATGAGCTGCTGTGAGCTGTGCAGGTAAGGTCACTGATAACACCAGTCCCTTCAATAACATATCAGTGTTGGCGTTACTCATTAAAAAATATCTGGGAGAGGTATAAGAAAGTTAACTCTGTAGTACTCCAGTTATAACTGACGTGTTTAAAAAAATCACTTCTGTCAAGAAGAAAGAAACGAGAATGGTCCAAGGGTATGCATAGATCTGACAACGGCTACTTTAAAGTAAAACAGGAAGCTTGGCTGTTCGTTGTAAGGAGAGAAGAGATGGAACCAGTGGGTAGCAAACATGGGCGGGGAAGTGATGGAAACATTAGCTTATAAATTACAGGAAAGGAGAAATGAAAGTGCGGTCGGTTAATTAGACCTCAGATAGCACCAGGACCTCCTCTGGAAGGCAAAGTCCTGCTTCAGGGAATGAAAACAACTGTTAAAAAAAGAGCCTTGGCTGTTTTTATCTTTCTAGGGCAGCAGAACGGGTCAGGAGGGTCACCAAGCCTGGCCCATCTGCTGTGACTTCAGCTGCTCTTGCTTTTGCTATTGGAATCCAGCGGGCTCTGTGCCGTGTTTCAGCAGGATGCTTTGCTGCTCCACCGCCAACCTGACGAGGAGAGCTGTGCTGCGCGTCGCCTGCTGGATTCCCCACAGCTAGTCCTGTACGCTGTAAACGTCAGCGTTCCGTAGGGTGTTGTGTCACACTCGCCACGGGGCGAAGGTCAACAGTAAACGTTGTGCCCTGCGAGGGGGGTTTGACACCACTCTGTGGAACTGGTACCTCTGCCGAAGGGTTTCTCTGGATGCACCTCTGACACTGACTCAGCCCGTTGCCTTAGGGAGGTGTAATAACAAATACAACAGTGTAACACAACCATTTTCAATTGTATATGTCCTGTTTGGTGAATGACGTGTGTATAATACCATAATGCATCATATTGTGCCTTCTCATAACTGCTGTACGGCCTGAAATAGGATGTAAAAGTCTGCTGCCTAATTTGCAGATTATACTGTATATTATAGAATAGACTAAGCAAAGAAATTATCATTCCTCACACGTCTGTTTTTTTAAAATGGGTTTTCTACGTATTACAGCCAACGTATGAACTATCTTGGAATAGAATGTATCTAGAGGCACATTATTTCTTCACAAGGGATAATAATCCAGCTATGCAATAAATGATGTCTTGTAGCTCCTCTGGTGTGTGCTAAGGAACAGCTGGAGCACACGTACTGTCAGGGTAGCCGGAGGAAATATCTCAAATAGTTGCACTGTATCGTACTGTCTCCGCAGCAAGACAGGCTGGGAAGGGTTTTATCCTGTTATACCGGTGCAGTTTGGTGAAGGATGAGTCCCAAACGGTTGCGGGGTGTTGTATCGTCTCTGGCTGGGGAAAGACAAGTTCCAAATGCTTGCATTGTATTCTATTGTCGCTCTTTGCCAAAAGGGGAATCCCAAATGGTTATATTTGACTGTCCTGGTTTGACAAAAGCCAAGTCCCAAAGGGTTGTGTTGTGTTTGCTGTGAAGGAAAATCCGGTAAATTGCAGGGAATCGAATTAGAAGTGTCTATATGATTTCAGATTTATTATATACCCTTTAGAGTTCGTATCTAATTATATTCTATAAATGGCTAATATATAATAATAGAAATGCTATGCAGTAATTATCAAGGTCTTTGGGAGTCTACAGCAATGTACAAACAGCCTGGGAGAGGCACGTGGAGCTGAACACGACTCCAGCTGAGTGGGACCAATGCTTCAGGATCTACCAGACCCCACCAGCCACGGCGGAACCCGTGAGACGCGACCAGATTCCCGTGGACTCCCTCAGGTGCTGCTCAGGGGTAGTAACAAACCTGTAAATGCCATTCTCCCTCCAACAGGTCCTGATGGATTGTAGACTCTATCACTCTCTTAGAATACGTTCACTCCATCAATGTGCTGACTTGTAGCATGAACTTTGTATAAATCTTTGCCATCCTCTGCTTGTTAGTATCCATGATATTAATTTTGCATTTTGTTAAACTGTGGTAATAATTAGAACAGCTGCGAAGTCACGTGCAGGCTGCAAGAGATCCCGGAGCCTCACTTGGGCTCCCTAAGCAAGAATGATCAAGACAGGCTCGAGCAGGATATTCCTTTTCTAGGACTCACAGAACCAACGCAACGCAGACCATATGCTACAACAAAGGAAATTTTATTTAAAAATAAAACTTTGTTTTGTTTTCTTTTTACTGACACAGGTGAATGAAATCCCAAACAAAGAAGCTCTTAGTGGGCAGCATACAAGAATGGAAACAATTAATAAATAACATTAGTATAACCTCTAAACATTAACAATGCATTTGCAAACAAAATGAGGACTTTAAACCAAGTGAACCTTAAAGCTCAGCTACTCTCTGTAAGAATATTTACCTTCTGTTTTTCCTTATTCTTTACAGATCTGAAAGGATTAAATACTGCTATTATATTTTTATATTAATGACACTATTATACTTTTTTTTTAAAATATTTTGTGAAAATCTCAACATTTTTAACACTGATATTGTACAAATTGGTATTTGTCATTCAAGAGAAAGAACAACTGTTCCTCCCCCACCAGGAATTTAAAAAAAAAAGATTTCTGTTAGGAACTTTAAAAATAAGCGTTCTTATTCCCCACTAATTTTTAAAGTGGCACCTTTAACAAAGTGCCCTGGGAGCTGCATTCTTTCTTGCTCAACTGAAAAGAAAAAAAAACACCAAAAAACAACAAACAAAAAAACGTTTACAGTAATGACCCTGCCTCAGGATTAGCTACAGTAATGTAATCGGTCTAGTGCAGGAAGCAACATGCTGTACTCCCAGCCTGTCTGGCCGCCCCAAGGAAAGGGCTGAGTGAAGGGCATGCAGAAAAACCGTCCGTAGCGAAAAGGAGCCCGCTGGCTCCCGGCAGCCGCTCCGGCAGAGACGCCCCTGGCAGGATAGGTCTCATTTCAGGTTCCTAGCCAGCTACAGTCGGCTGGAGCGGGCAGAGCAGATGATGCTTTGCTGAATTTCCATGGCTACCTGCCGCTCGCCAGGCAGAGGTGGGTACCGGCCAGGCGCGTTCTGTGCCCAGCTCCTGCTCTGCAAAGTGTTTTCTGCTTGCTTTGGCTCCTGCCTTGACAGGTAGGGGGAAAACCAGCATTTTTTTTTTGTGAGCAGAACTCCTATTTTGTTACAAGCAAAACCAACCCTGTCCTACAATTCTACTGTCTTCACAGCAAGCTTAGTACAGCACCAGTCCAGACAAGTCACTGTTAGTAACAGGTAAGGTAGGAAACCTCCACAGTTGAAATGCTACAAAACACAGTGTCGTAGTTGGAAGTGACAATCGCCCATCTTTCTTGTCCCTTCTTTATCCCCCTTTCAAAGCAGTCTCAGTGCTCGAAGGCATCTTTACAGCTTGTCTAGTTTGGGCTCTTTACTTTCACAGCGGGATGGATGCTCAGATCCAGCCCAGCGATGCAGCAGTCCCTTCAGAAAGGCACTAGACATTTGGGTGGTTGTTTTTTTTTTGTTTGTTTGTTTTTTTTAAAGTAGCGTCATAAAGTTAACTTCTTAAGAATAAAGACCAAGGAGGTGAAAGGGGGGAAAAAAGATAAATCAATCTTAGGCTTACTCTTCTGAAAGAACAACAAGAAAAATACACTGTACAAGTGCCTGGATTGACTTCACGGAGCATGGCCGTCAGACAGGGCCAGGACTCTGCTGCACTTCAGTGGTACTAGCAAACGTTTTATCTGTCTAAGGAAGAAAAAGACTTAAGTTTCTTAAAGCAGTCTGAGACACAAACAGTGCACAAAAAGGACACATGCAGAAAAATCAGTGATACATGCCACAAAGACTGCTCTCTAATTCCAGGAACAATACTCATAGGAACGTCTCTCAGCACATAAACCCCACAGACAGGCCCATAATAGCTCTGCTTGGCACGATTTAATTTAACATTACAACAAGCCTGTAATAAAGGGCTTGTACGGGACAGGGCATCGCTACTCTGATCACACACACTGTGCCAGACAAGAGTTAAGGCTTTCTAGCTGGCTGGGCTTGGCTCCGAGGCAGCCTTGGCAGTGGCACGAGTCACACGCCACACTTGAACACACTTGCACTGAGTTTAAACAGCAAGTTAGAAATGAAGTGCCTCCAAACCCAACACTAAGTAGTGGCAGCGCTGGAGAGAATATGAAAAAGAGGGACGTAAAACCTTAGTGCTCCCTCACAAAAGGGTTTGTTTTTTTTTTAACCTCCCCTAAGGCCAGACCCTGCTCTCGGCTGCGCCTGACCTCGCTCCGCACCGCTGCAGAGCACCGTGCTCACTGACAGAAATCTCATCAGTCTGCTGCGTTTTCAAGTTTCAGCCCTGGCCCCGAAATAGCAACGGTGTTGAAGGCCCTGTAAGCGTCGCAGGGGATCTCCTTACGGTTTCAGAGAATGTTTTCTTCACTACAGAAAGGAGGAGAGGAAAGAGAGACAGTTCGTGCTTTTAAACTGCCTGGAACCCACCGCCTCCGTTTATAAAGCTGTAGATCTAGAGAGACATCTATACTCTCCATAAACCAAACATTTTACGCTTACTTCCCTTTGCTAACACTTGTTAAGTCCTCTCTGCCAATTCCAAGCTGTTTCTCTGAGAGCTGGGCCCGGCTAGGAGATTCTTTAAAAGGCTAAACCGCATCCAACGGCCGTAATCACTCCAACAATACTCCCAGTTGCGACCCTTTGCCTAATGACTGTGCCGCTGCCCTTAGAGAGATGCAAATAATGCTGGCCGTGCTTCAAAAGGCTCGTGGGCTCTCAGTGCGTGCAGAACACTCACTCCTCTGCCAGGCTGCGATCTCTGTATCATCCCGACTGGATTGGAATCCTCTCCGAAGGAACCGTCCGCTTCTCGCCCAGCGAGCCGACACGAACAGAGTGAAGTAGCTGAGCACGCACGTCAGGTTTTCTCAACGTAACAGCTGAGGACTGACTTTTGAAGCCGTGCGGCTGTTTTACAAATACAGGAGTTGCCCAGACCTGCTTTAACACAAGCTCTGGCAATATCTTAGAGTAATGGAAATGGAAAAGACGAGCCCCCCCCCAGCCCCGCCCCCCCCCCGTGTTGTTTTGATAGCCATGCAGAGAACTGCTGCATCACTTTTACTGCAAAGCAGGTAAGATACCAACGAACACATCATCTGCATCTACCACTTCCACAAAACAGCCTGGCACAAGGACAGCTGGCTCCCGCAAAAAACTCTCCGAAGGAGAGGATGGAATGTGCGTGAAGGCCACTGGTCTGCGACAGCCACCATGCAATTGAAATAAATAAAACATCATTATTTACCAGGTGCAACATTCCTAGAAAAAGAGCGCATGGGAGTGTTCAGTGACGGCTGCTCAAGCCCAGCAGGGCCACAATCAAGTTTGAGCATCGAAGCACAAAACGCTCGAGGCTAAAAAAAGGAGAAGAAGCAGCAGCCAGTTCATCGCTCTCGCTTAAATTCTTTCTACCCTCTCCCAACCCTCAAAAACACGTGAAACCTTCAGCACATCCAGCTGCCTGGAATCTGGTGCTGCCAGTGCTGCCGGCACGAGGACACACACGAGAGAATTCCAACTCCCAGCACTGTCAAGATCAAAATGCCTGACAGAAGGTAGTCAAGCTATCTCCAGGCGAAAAGGGAGGATTTGCATCCTAAGCAATAAATGCTATTATTACAGACAAGAGGGAAACACCACGGCACGCAGGAAGCAATCGAAAGATTCTTCCAAGGTCTCCTATTTATTCCCAGCAGAAAGTGACCTCCGAGCTGCTCTAAAAAGCCTGAGCCAGACACATAGCAGCGAACAGATCCAAACCGAGTACCATGAACCACAGGACGCACCACACCGACCTCGAGACTTTGTTTCTCAGAGCATTCACTTAGAATTCACAGCACAAAACACTCCCCCCAGCCTCCAGGGCATCAGCTCGGGGATCCCTTGTTGCGATACCTTTCTCTGCCAACACCCTGGAAATAAATCTGTTCTCTCCAAGAAGAGGTAGGGGTAAAGGACTCCAAGACATACACCGTATAAAACACCGTTCCGCTCCATTTCATTCCACTGCTTTGAAATCTGGAACCACAAAAACCTGATAACTGATTCTCTTGAAGAGGCAGGACTGACCTCAGCGTGAAGTCTCTAAAGGAACCCCCTTCCCCTTTGGCGCGCGGCTGGGCTACGGCTGCCCAGGCAGTTGGTCCACAGAAGTCGCAGGCGCGGAGGTGATGTGCTATGTGGCCACGTGCGCCGGGGAGGAAATGGAAACGAACTCCCGCAGAATATTCTTGGCCATTTCTATATTGTTATGTGCAATGACCAGTGCTTTCTGAATGTCCTGATATGAGTAGCCTTGGCTCATGAGGTTCTCGATCTCACTGGAGAGCTGCAGCGACGCGCTGGTCCCGCTGCCGGCGCCGCCTGTTTGGCAGCTCCCTGCTTTCCGCTCGGAATTTATTCTCCGTGGTAGCGGCTTCGGCGGCCTTTCTGGGACTTGAGAGCCATCTGAAAAACCTGGAAGGAGAAACAAATGCGACACTTGAAAAAAAAAAAGAGACACGTGAGTCTCGCTTGGGACAAAGCGGGAACGACATCAGACTGATAAATGGCACTTCAAAAACATGCCACCGAAAGCTACGTCACATTCTCCAGCCGGCCTGCTCTCTCACACAACAGTCTGGATTAGCTCAGCTTCCCCTCTCATGTGCAAGAACGACTAGGAAGATTTTTTTTTAATTAGGAGGCCACATGAGGCTCATTTATTAAGATAAGACCACATAAATAGAAAAAACTGACAAGGAATACACGTGTGCCTGTGAGCCGAGCTCGGAGACCAGCCTTAGAATAAGAAGCAGAGACCTGCTGGGAAAATATGACGCAGAGAAGATGCAACTTTACCAAACATCCTTCTAGAATCCGACAGCAACCTCCAGTTTAACTGTGTGGATGCTGATCTCTCCTCCTAGAACTGTTGTCCACATCGCAGCGCGCTGAGGGAGCGTGCGCACAAAACTAGATCTGTCAATCGCAACTCATCCACCACAACTGCTCCAGCAGCTAATTTATCTTCTCTGCAGGGTCTGCTCCTCTCCCTCTGCCAGCCCAGCAGCAGGCCAGGGCCACCTACGGGAGCTCCTGCCGATGCTCCCCCTACCTAAGGGCTGGCAGTTGTGGCAGACCAGTGAGCTCAGCCTGTTCTGCCTTTCTGCTCAGTCATTCACACGTGTCGCTTGCCAGTAGCTACATCATGCAGTAGGTCTGGGGAGAAAAAAAGAATAGCCAACAAACCCAAAAAAGGCACAGATACATTGCTGAATGTGTTCATCCAGCATCAGATAATTTTTTGAGTTCTAACCTCCCGTATCATTGCATAAAGCATTTTTTTCCCTATTTTGCAAGTCACAAAAAACTATTCTGCACTTGTATTTGGCATCACCTTAAAGGAAGTTTAATCTGTCTTCTGGAGAAAATCCTGAAGGCATTCCAGATAGATAGAGCTTTCTAGCAGCAGAACTGGAGTACAACAGACAATTCCATGAGGCTAAGAATGTCCAAACAATCCCTTTTTAAGGGCACTGCAGCACTGGTCAGAAAAGAAGCAGTCATTGTGGAAACTTTTACCAAAAGCACCAAGATAGAGAAGGCTCTTCAGGAAACAAATTCATTGAAGCTTCCTCACGAACCACAATGCAGTTCAAGTCTCTATCTTCGAATTATAAGCTTCTTACACATAAAAAGCTTTTTGTGCATTTGAGAAAAAGGACTACCCACTCCTCTCCCCCAAATTGTCTTTTGAAATAGCTGTTTCAGCTTGAACTGGATCCAATTTCAGAGACCATGGGTCAGTTTGAAAGGACAGCTAGAAGCACAGTTTTTTTTGGTAAATGATTAAGAAGAAACTGAACTGTGGGGCACAACGCACGAGCACATAAATCTGCCCAAATGTCTCCCACACTAGTGAGGCTTGATTAACACTTCAACAGCAACTCAGTCTTGCAGAAAACTGCCTATGCTCCCAGAGCAGTAACCATCAGCATTTTTCATTAGCAGATCTCCAAACACAGGACAACAGCATTGTTGTTTCAGGGCTGTGGAAACAAAGAACCATCAATGATTAAGCTCAGTATTTCATCTGGGAGGAGGATGTGAGCTCTCCCTGTCCCTTCTTATCCCTGTCGGCCACATCTCCTACAGATACCATGACAGACTTAAAAAGCGGGGCAGGGAGGAGAGCCAAAAGCTAAGAAACTTCTTTGCACCAGTAAACTCTTTAAGCTGAAGAAGGGCAAGCTCAAGGAAGGGGAGCTGGTGAAGCAGGTAAACAAAAGACTCGCTGGGGCGAGTGGTCCCAGGTACAGGAGGCTCTGCCTCCCTTCTGCCTCCAGAAGAAACAAGAAACTCAATCCTCTTACTTGGCAAATCTCCAGGGTGTTCAGCTATGCTGAAACTCCCCAACAAGAAGAGTTTCAGAGCTTCCTTTAGAGTTGCTGGGCAGTTGTAGGGAATAAGTCAAGCTTTATTCAGAAAGGTTCTTGGAGAGCTGAGGCTTTGGTTTCGCCCTCGGAGAATGTGCCTTGTGGCCGGAAGGACAAGATGTCCTCTGCTCCCCAGGGACAAAAAGCTGACCTCGCTGAGCCACTAGGTCCCTGCTCAACGGAACGGAGAGCATCCAACAGCACACTTGTGCCATCTGCTGGCACCAGCTACAGCCCCGACTGAGCCAGACAAGCTCTGCAAGGCCATCCATGTCACCTTTTACTTGGAATAGTGATAAGCAGTAACAGCCCGCAGTCCTGGCTCATGCCCTGGTACACCCTGGTACAAAGAGCATGCCGTGTCCTGTACAAAACAGTGGCTTGAGGAGTATTCTTGAAGTTGATGAAAGGTTTTCCTAACTGTGATTTAATTGTGATTTGCTAGCTCAGTGATGAGGCCATTAGCTCGCTAGAGACCAAGGCAGTGCTTCCCAAATTGTAAACCAAACACCTAGAGGACCAGCGTAATTCTGCCTTGGCAACCTGATTTTACAGCTTACACACAAACCTTGGAGTGAGTGACAGAAGTTTCAACCTGCCCAGCAAGCCATCAGCACCCACTACACCATGAGGAGTACAGGTGTTCTCTAACCTGTGACGGGGTCGTTTTCCAAAGACATTCGGCTGAAGGCAGGCGTGGCATTGGAGATATCAGACAGTGTGCGGCGAGCAATGGCAACCGGCAGCGGCGGTTTGGGGATATCGTAGCCGTCTTCTTCATTTTCTGACTCTTCAGGGCCGTTGCTGGCAGTGGCCGCTGCCAGATCCCCTTCATCTAGAATAAGAGGCACAATTAAGCTCTGGGACTGAACAGAGCCTCTGTCTCTCAAGGCAGACTCTGTTTCCCCGTAGTTCACAAACATTGACAGGACACAGAACTAAGGTTGTGCTGCCAAAACCCTACATTCAATGGAAGCTCTTTCCAGAAGGTAGTATTAGATTATAGAAGACTTATGACAGATGTGGCCTGACAACTGCTGCACAGAAAAAAAAAAAGAAAAAGACTTCAGCAATTTTTTAAACAACTGCTGAGTATTTTCACAGTGCGTTCCAACCAGGCTTCTCAACAACACCCTCACATGCAGCCTGCAGAACACAGACCCAGTTGCTTCCACACACATCCCAGCGAAAGCAAGTTAACATTTAATTTGGTCTAAAACACTGTTCCAGCTGGGACTGGGACCAATTCATCGTACCCCAGCTTCTCAGTTGCTTTTTAGCCCACCCACTCACCAGAAGTGTTGACAGTCTCGAAAGCAGAGGACGCTACTTGGGAGTGAATGTTGTACATCGCCTCGTACATACAGCCGTCCGTCTGCGCGTCGCAGTCTACGGCTCTGGGGGAGAGAACAGGGATTTCCCTTCAGACAAGTGTCAGTGCTCAGCCACCACCACCACCACTTAGTCTCTGTGACTGAGATTCCAAACAGACCCCTGCTTCAAGGTGAAATTACCGCTGCTCCGTCAAAGAATATTTGCTCCAGAAAATGCCCTCGTCATCTGTATTGCAATACAGCATATCAGCTTGAAAGAGGTTAACTGATACCACCAGAACACAACCTTTTAATAGAATTCCGAATTTCAGTTCCTGCTGCTCTAAAAAGGCTACTGGCAGAAAGAGGGGGAAGTGGTTATTTGACTCCTTTAATACTGTGAAAGGATTCTGCAGAAGAGCAGCAGTCACATTTCATTTACAGTTAGCTCTGTTAGTCTAGATCTGGTGAGTATCACCGGGGAAACTCAGCAAACTTAGCAAGCAAAATCTCAACCACGGTAAACTTCCCGAGAGCTGTGAGGAGGAAGCAAAGTACACACAAAGGGAATCTCACCGTAAACTCTGAGTCATTTCCAAAGGCATTTTCATCTCTGGTTTTTGTACAGCAGGACCTGGAGGCACCACAGGCAGAGAGGATGGTGACATGTATTCAGTGTCTTCGTCGCTTTCAGACTGTTCCCCAGGAGGCAGTTTTGGTACAGGAAGTGGTCTGGAGGCAGAAGAAATAAGATATAAATGCCAGAAAAAACATTTAGCCAAATCTAATTAATAATAAAGTGCCCTTTAAAATACATGGCAGAATTAACAAGCAGCCGTCTTACAGTAATTCTGCCCAAAGAAATGACCAGGCTTTAGGATTCTCAGCAGCCCAGCCGCAAGGCCACACCGGCGCAAAGTCATGATGCAAATCGAGCTGACAATATCATACACATTATATATCATACATTATATATCATACACATCATATATCATACACATCATATATCATACACATCATATATCACACACATTATATATCATACACATCATATATCATACATCATATATCATACACATCATACATCATACACATTATACACCACCTGCTTCACATAAAGACCAACTCAGAAGTTTGTTCATAAAAGAACTCCTGGTGACTGTAGTCTGTTTCCTACTGCCACAGCCCAGGGCAACAACCAGCATTATCTACAGATCTTTGGGAGGCTGATTTCATCTAATTTCCCTAGATTGTGTATTCTGAATCTGTTGGAGATTGACATGAAGGCTGAGCAAGTTGTGTCAGATTCTGTCCCAGGCACCAGCATGGAGCAAGCCCTACAGCTGCCGTTCCATAAGTCATAAAGGAACACTTTTGCTAGGAAAAAAAACCAAACAACAGACCTGGCAGCTAAGGAGTAGATCGCATTGGCAGATGAGGAGGGTTTAATTTTGGGGTGTTCACACTCTGAGGTCGTTGTTGGCCCACTGTTCAAGCTCTGAAAGAAAAAATCCCAAACCAGAATCAGAAACACCACATATACCAGTGTTGCTGCAAAGCTGTCAGCCAGACATTCAACACAACCTCTGGGGAAATGCAGCATCTTCATCTATTCTAAAGCATTTATTTGACACCTTAAAAATCCAGTAAATCTGTGACAGTTTTCCCTCAGTGAGGGTACAAGCAGGACTTTTCTCCCATAGCCTTTATAAAAAACCTGCAGGAATTTTGTATCTTTTGAGACTCCAATGGCTTTGGCAAATTCAGCTGAAATAAATAGGCCAAAATGGAGCACAAGAGGAAAAGGGGATAGATAAGCACACACATATGGAGAGAGAATGACAACTGTGCAAGTGTAATTTTCTCAGACAATCTGGCTAAGATTGTACCTGTTTTCAATTTTAGAATGCTGGAGGTTTTAAAAGAAAAAAATAAGGAAATGGAATCAAAGAAAGCAAAACTGCCTAGGACTTATTTTAGAGAACAATATGTTGGACTGCTAAGTTACACATCATGACATTGGCAATAGTAACAGATCCAAATTTAACTCAGATTTGACTGTGTTAAACTAATCCTAGCTACTGTGTGCAGGTTTTACAGGACTGAAAACTGAGAAGAGGAAATTATACTTTTTGAGCCTATCAGCAACCAGTACAAAACATTCTCAGTTTTTCAAAACCGAAAGGTGAACAGTGATCATGAAACTGTGGTTTATAACTGCTCAAACTGGGATTTCAGCCTTGCTCCCAAGAGGCAGAAACCACTTCTCTAGGAAGTCCTACCATTATCCTCCCTTGCTGGGCAATCACCAGTTCCTTTTTGTCTTTCCCTTGGCACAGACGGCACCTTGGAAGACTTAATTCCTCACAGACTACCTTCACCTCCAACAGGCCCACTCACCCCTGGGTTGTCCAGGCTGAGGGTGCTCCCAAGCCGATGGCTGTCAGCCCTGGAGTCCATCTGAGAGGGCAAGGAAAAGGGAAGCGAGTGCCTGTTTGACAGTTCTCTCCCGGCCCAAGGGTCACCAGGGCTGAGAGCTACAGATGGGGCTTTGGGAATCGGCCTGGATGGCCACAGATCCGCTTGACGGGTGGAGGGCACAGGGGGCGGTTTGTCTCTGGAAGGGCAGTCTCCCGGAGTGCAGGGCAGGGGACGTCTCTGAGGTCGACCTTCAGTGCCAATGGAATGTGGCCTGTCCGGAGGCGGCGGCGGCGGGAGATCTCTCAGCGTGGGTGGGATCGGCAAAGGTTTATCCTTGTGAAGCGTACCAGGTGCAGCCTGGAAGGCAGAAGAATGCAAAATATTGCTTGAGAAAGCCAGTGTAGCCACAAAACAAAAAAAAAAACCAAACGGGGAGAGAGGTGAGCGGCAGAAGGGTGAGTTTTGGTTTTCGTTTTATCTGCTTTTACAAGAAATTATCTCAAAGGATGTGGAGATTAACTGCCCACATCTCCACCACTTAACCCTCCAGAGACACCTTCTCCACAGGGTTGGAGAGAGAACACAGATAACTTCGTGCTGCTGCAGATAGGCACTAAACACCACAGATTATTCTTCTTCTTGAAGGAAAAAAGAAAGCTTACAGGAGCATTAGATTGGATTCCAAACAAAGAATACCCATAATTTAAAAAACATTAAATTAGGGTTTATTTATACATGTGAACATCCATCAGGTGGCCATGAATACTCACAGAAACAGGCATTTTCTTCTGCCTGAACTTTCAAGCATAATTTAATGATTTAATAATTAATTCATCCGAACCAGCTGAAGAACTGCTGCCAAATCTCTCAATAGTCAATGACCAAACGCCACCAAGACCACACTACCACCTTCTGCTAGTCAATCAGGACACCAGTTAACCTCTCCCAGTCACACGTATTTCATTCCTTCCTTAGCCTTCCATGTGAAAAAAAATGCTCGATGGAAAACTTTGTGAAGAAAAGCTGGGACAGCAATGCGACACCTTCCCACATCTAGCCTGCTAGCCAGAACAAAACACAAGGCCCAAATCATAGCTGAAAGGACAAAACAGTGTGACTGACCTTTGAAGTGGTCCCAGGACTGGAGGCCCCAGGTGGATTGGACACTCGCTGCTGCAAAAGATCCAGTCGCGGTGGCACGGGAGGAAGGGTGGCCTGTGGAGCTACTGAGAACGGAGAAGGAGGACGCTCGACCTGAAAAAGAAAGGAATGGGAAAATCAACAAATGACAAAATCCAGCAGAACTCCTTTTCTCTAGAGAGGTTTCCACACCCTGTGGACACTTGTACTGGCTTCCATATTGCTGTTGGTAACAAATAACTGTATTAATAAGAATCATACACCAGTAAATGAAGGTGATTTCACAGCACAACAGCATTTGACTTGCAGCAAGCTCTGAAGATCACCAAGGGGCTCAGCTGTGGCACACAACTGAACAGGCGCACAATAAAAGACAACTGCATTGCTGGAGCAATCAACCTGCCTTACTGGGCCCTGAGCAGAAGCAAGCTGCTTCTCTTTTCGACACAAGAGGGCATGATGTGCTGCAAAACCCAACTGACCACTGCAGGCACCGCTCTACAGGTTCCCTACAGTGTGACGGTTGTTGTAGCAATCACCGGTGTGCACCAAAACCTCCATTTTTTTTGTCCCTGGAAAGCCGTTTTTCCACCTAACAAATCAGAACAGCACCTGTTCCTCTCTTTTTCATAAAGTTTATTTTACACACAAGTGCTTTCTAACTTTGACAAGCTTTCCACAGGTTTGAACTCACCAGTGCCAACTAAGAGAGGACGGGCCTACTGCGGACCATGACAGGATGTCATGCAGAAGAAACTGCTATGCTTTCCCAAGCTATGTGCACAAAAACTTCCTCAGGAATACAGTTTACTGTCTAGTACACTACTGCACAGCCTGGAAGCTAAAGAGACATATGACCATAGGTAAAGCAGTGTAGAGGGTTTTTTCCGACCAGGAAAGGCAGCTTATTTTAGTGGATTCAACTATTAAAAATCAGCCAAATTCAAATCCACTTCTCTATGCAGTAAAACAATGGTAAATGCAGAAGGGTAAGAGCAGCAACGAGCTTTTAGGAAAAAAATTTTGCAGGGATTCGTAAAGAATGCCTGTTTTGTACACATCTCCTAGCAGGAAGTACACTAATGGCAGGGAGTTATCACACCTTTATTATAAAAATTTATCAGACACCATATAAAAAGATGACAGTCAAACTGACTTCCTCAGCAAAACAGCCTGCCCTCTACCCAGTTAGTCATCAGGACCTTTGGGAAGACTGTATCTGGTTGGCTCTATTCATCACTGGGGAAAACGGATGAATTTTTGCTGATATGGGTGAATTACAGCTAATAAATCAAAAGCAGCATTGCCAAGCATGCCGAGGTGTGTTATAAACCTGGATGTTGCATTCCAACAGGCCAAGCCAGCCTTTTCACCTCTCTAAAAATTCTTTCAAGACTACCCACAAAAGATCAAAGATTTCAAACTGTGGTCACCGTTGTTTTGTAGAACCGACAGTGCAAATCGGACTGACAAAACTGAACCTAAATCTGCGTTTTTCCAACCTGAGCAAAATCTTTCTGCTTACAAGGTCTGACAACCCTCACACACACAACTCACTAAGACCACAGAAAGCTGATGAAGGACGTGCAGTCTTTGTATATTCTGTCATATTTGTATATTCTGTATATATATGTATGTGTGTATATATATGTGTGTATATTTATATATTTGTATATTCTATATATGTATGTTCTGTATATATTCTGTCATATTTGTGTGTTCTGTATATTCTCTGGTGACCTTACTTTGGTACCAGCCAGTTCTTTCATCATGAAGAGGGGATCATCAGCTCTGTCATCGTCATCATCGTCATAATTGGGTGAGGGAGTTCCTTCAGCCCCTTGCCGAGATAATCCTCCTCCTCCTCTTGGGTCAAATGGGTCTACAACAATCGGTTCCGTGCCTTTGATTTCACAGCGGCAAAAAGGACAACCTTGGCCTTCTGATTCCTTCAGGGAAGAAGAAAGAGACCTGTTACAACAGCTACTATGATGCAGAAATTAACCATATAGTTAATATGTAGAGGTTTAAACCTGCTTTTTGGCAGGTACCTTTCAACTGAGAGGAAAACAGAAAGGCAAGCTACTCAACAACTATGGGGATTATTTTCCCTCTGAAGTAGCAAAGAGCTTTTTAGCAAATCTTCACACTTCTTGCCTATTTCTAGACTAAGAGATCAGGCATCTAACCAGTTTCTCCCTGTGCTGGTGATGGTGCACTGATAGAACTGAACTGTGTGCTGATGTCCTCAGCTATGTCATCTCATCTCCATACCTGAAAGAAACTGAACAGTTCTGAGAAGAGTATATAGAGCTTCTGTAAAAGAGCAACGAGCTTCATTCAGGGGGATTAAGAAGCGACAATGCCTGACCTGCCACGCGGTGAGACAGGACGTGCACATCAGATGGCCACAGGGTTCAATCTTCACATCCTTGTCGTTTTCAGCACATATTTTACACAGCTGAAAGGTGGAGCCCATCTCGCAATACAATTCATATTGTTCCTTGGGGAAAGACAGACAGACATAGTTGGTACCGTGAAATAACAAGCACGATTAGTCACAGCGACAAGAAACCCAACACAAGATCTGCAGGAAAAAAAAAACAAAACTCCAAACACAAGAACACAGTGCAAAGGAGACCAGAAGTCTGCAAAGGTTTGACTATCATTTTATGCATTAGAAATACCTGTGAAGCTCTGAAATAAGTGGGCTTCAAATTAGCCCAAATTTTCATTTAGGTGTCCCAAGAATAGCCTAGGAAAGCAAAGCTCAAGACATGCTGGACAGCACAAAAGAATGAACACTTGGCAGAACATTCTAAAAAAAAACACCTAAAAATCTGTCAGCCCTGCATAAGGCTTCACCTAACCCTTGTAATCTCCTCTGCCAAGTCCTACCATTCAAAGATTTCTGCAACTCCTGTAAAATACAATATATCTGCCTTAAAAAAAAGCCTTGGGGATACCAAGCATGACAGAGTTGTATGAACAGTTAAGGAGGTGAGAAATGAGGAGGAAAAAAAGACATTTTTATAAGATGGAATATCTTGCTCACCTGTGTAACTTTAATGTGGTCCTGAGGTGTGGGCTCACACAAGCCAGTCAAGTCAGGATTCTGATTCCGGCCATCAGGAAACAAATAACTGTAAAGCAGTTGGGGGGAAAAAAAGGTCTCTGTCACTATTTGTGCACACCCACACACATCAGCACACCTGTGATATTTCTTACGGGGATGGTGAAGGAAAGAAAGAATGAGGGTGAGACACGAGGGGTGGGAATTCAAGGTATTCTAAATTCAAAAGAAGTTTTGGAAGTAAAATTATTATCGGATAAAACCCAAATACGTCATTCTTAAAAATAAAAAGAAGCTTGTCTTCCTTCCTGGCAGCGATTTTTATTTCGAACAGGATGTTACAGTCCCAGACTACTCTTCTTAAATCATCCTATATTGAAACTGTCCAGTTTCATCATAGGCAGTGGCTCAAATACAAGGACTGGAAAAGAATCTATGACAAGAAGAGAGTGACGCACACTTACTGTCTGCTATTGCAAAGGACAGCACAGCAAAGATAGCTGCCTGAGTATTCTCGAGTGCCAAAACAGTTCAGCATATGAATTATTCCACTGACATCAATGGGACTATTCACATGATTGAACTGTTTTGCTGAATCAAGGTCTAAATCAAAAAGGAGAGATGTTCGAAAGGGGTTCGGTGATGTCAACAGTGATTGCTTGACCTCTGCAAGATGCCGCCTCTCCTATCAAGCACGTAATGTGTGATGAACCCAGAGGGTACGTTTTACTATTCAATTGACTTTTAAGACCCCACCACAGGATTAAGGTTTATAAAACAAACTCACAGTGAAATAGGGAAAAGGTGTAAAAAAAGTAATTTTGATACAGTTACTTACAAGCCTTCCCTGAAGCCATCGATCAGTGCCTGAAAAAGAGGTTTGTTGTGGGGAATTGTCTGAAGAATATTCCCGTCTGCAGTGACGTAGCCAATGGCCCACTGACCCAGTCGTGTACAACTCAACCGGAAAATGTAACTGGAAACACACAAAGGAAAAGCAACTTCAGTTTGGACTGAAACAGACAGAAAAGATCAAATGCCAATTAGGCTGTCTTTGTCTGGCTATCTCAGGTCAGGGAAAAAAAAACTAGTAGTTATAACTTGATAATTTATGCCAGCTTTCCTCAATTTACCCCCAGGCAGATGAAAGGAGAACCTTGTAATCCGAGCTGAAGCGCAAAAAGCATCCAAGCACCGGCCTCCAGGTGAAATTAAACCCAGAATCCAGAGAAAGAAAAGTTAGCATCGTTAAAATAATTTGTTTCAAATTAACTTAAAAAAAAACCCACCAGACAACAAAACCAACGAACAGACTACGTAAGTTTTCCATTTTTAAAACCAGCACAGAACTAGCAGCAAGGTACGGGACCTACGAATACATTCCATTATTCACGGCCTGAAGGAGCCCCCTGTCTAGGCTCGCTCTGGCAGTGTCTGCCTCTGTCCTCCTTCCTCAGAAATCTAAACTGTGGAAACCCTTAGCTTTTGGAGATTATTCTCTGTGTGGTGACCTACCTCCTGCCCACTCCCCAGGCTGTCACAACAGCAGCAGGCAAAGACACAATAAACCCAATTTCCCCGGTCAGCGCAGTTAATCAGCGACGTTAGCAAGAGCTATCAAAAAAGCCACTGCCAAACACCAACCTGCCAGGTTTGTGAATGAATTTCTGAAGCCGGGCTTTCACCTCATCATACGTTAGGAATGCCATATAACCAGGATGAGTCACCGCTAGGCTATTCCAGTTCCTGAGCAAAGAGGACCATGGCTATAGAAACAACAAAGAAATACATTAACCGTGCACTTCTGAAAGGTATCGACACACACGGGACTCCTGAATCAAAGGGATCAGTTCACCAGTTGAAGGAGCAGATTTCTTATCCCATCATAAATCCAGCAGAGGAACTAAAAGCTACATTTTCATGCAGCAATCATAGCATTTGAATTTCTCTCTCGTCAGTGATAAAAACATCAGCTGAGACAGACCTTAATCAAAACTCCTTTAATAAATGTCAAGGGAGAAGTCACTGAGGTCACACAAAGACAGCTCAAGAACAGCCACCAACTTGTGCTGCTTCTGCAGAGAAAATGACTCATTCCTGAGACAGGGATAAAGAGGGGTGTTTAAGGAGATTATGAACAGGACCAGAAACCATGACTAGTCTGATCTCTAACACCCACTTCCTAGACGGCCTCAGGAAAGTGACCTCCCCTTTCTGTCTCCGTTTCACTGTGTGCAAGGTGCTTGTGACTGTTCCTTACCCACCTAACCTCACCTGGGTGTGGCAGGGATCACTGGCTACTCCAGGATTCGAATAAATAAAGCAGCACATATATGTCCAATATTCCTTAAAATGATGCACAAGAAGACTTAAAAACTGTTTGAAAGCTGTCAATCCTGAGAAGGGTTTGGGCGTCTCAATCTCATCCAGTTCTTCCTAATATCTCAATTTGCCTAACAGAAGATACTAGCTCTCCCTAAAAACTTTGTATCTCCTGGAAACTGCAGCAACTCTTAGCTTGTTCTTTATGTGCTATAATCGGAAAAAGTACCCAATGAGATCAGCTACATTGCAACACTGAACATGGGAATTTTTCATCTAGACCTATCTTAATTACAACCCACCCTATCACATGGGAAAAGGCAAGCCAGAGCCAAAGAAGTAAGTGTTTGTTCTTGCAAATACCCAGTTGCACCATCGGAAGCCGTGTTGATGAGTTCAGCACTATTAAAGACCGTGGGTTAGGATTTTACCTCCTATTAACATCGCTTCAGTGCTACAGATATTTCTCGTGCACGGAACACAGACAGGTCCACAACATTCCGGCTGTGTCAGTTCCACAGCTAACTGGCTCCAAATTTCCATGCTTGCGCTCCATCTGAACAACCTCCCCCAACGGAAAATAAATCCAACAAGAAGGAGAAGGACAAGGAAAGACAGGCTGATAAACTAAGCTTCATATTTCCTGGCTTACAGAAGCTGTGTCAGAACTTCAGTCTAAAAGTGACCTTTGAAAGGGAAAGACTGATTCATGGAAGGATACTGTACCTCACAGTTGCAGAATGTATTTAGGCATTTTTTTTTTTCTTCTACAGCCAGCAGTATCACACGCTTTTACTGCAATACTGGGTCCTAAGTATTAGTAGAGCTGTTTAGGGGACGAAGGGCAAGAAGACCAATCCCTTACAGCATAAATAATGTCATTTTAGTGTGCAAAATGTAGTTTGTCCTGGGAAAAGAGTCTAACCTGAAGTGCTGAGACGCATTTCAAGTGATTCTCTCCATTCTTACCTGAAAAAGTCGTGTGAAGATATCAAATTCAAATACTGAAATGTAGTCATTGCATGTCAAGTCGATAGTTGACTTCAGGGCCATGGCTTCCAGCCCTGAACTGATTGGATGCACTTCATGCAAGGCCTGACGGAAGCTTTTCCAAGGAACGATAGTCCTGGGGAAAACCAAGCCATCGGTAAATGCGATATGTCTGCAGACCACCACCATCTATCTACATACTTCATACATTTTTTTTTCAGTGAGTATGCATCTCATAATAATGGGAGAGAGGAAAACCAAAATCTGCCACAGGAGGTTTATTGATTTTATGCAAGCACAGGAGTTCTTTGTACTGTAGGAAATTAGCAGTTAAATGAACCTCGGACGATTTTCTCTGCATATACAAAATTCTGGAATGTGAAGTCCAGCTCTGCTTTCTCTTTTCCCTTTTTCTGCAGTCCTATCATGTCAACACTTGTGTGCCTGAGCTATATACAACACCATCACTTGATAAGAATTTCATAATGTTGCAGCTGGTAAAGAAGGAGTTAACAGCAAGCCTTTCAGTAGAGGTCTAGATAAAAAAAAAATAATAAAAAAAGCTGCAAACAATTCTCTAAAGACAGATTAACTGCAGAAGATAACCAAAAGCCAAAAGAGAGGCTTCTGTTAAAAGGAATATTTTCTTTGTTTTAAAAGATCAAGCGGAATAGAAACATAAAATGATCACGCTAGCTTCAGACAACTGTGTTATTCATGAGTAAATATATTATTGCTTTTTGTTCTAACAGCTACTAACTAAAGTCTTTATGAGAACTGCCTTAGCTGCCTTACTTAGAAACCAGTCCAATTCCATTAATTTTAATCCTCAGACATCACTGTGGACTCCTCTACAGCTCATTTGGTCAGTGCTTTATTAGATACAAAAATTAAAACTGACTTTTCAACACTTTGCACACAAATATACATTGCACTTCACTTCCTCCTTCACTCTATCTCAACAAAACCATTATGCAAACTGACAAAAGTTCAGAGAAGCTAGAAGAAAGGTGACTAAGTGATTGGACAGACTAATTGGAGGGAAGATGAAAAGAATTTAATATAATGACTTAGCTAAAGGACAACTAATACCGGGGGCATGGTAACCTTTGGAAGAAAGCAGCTTCTTTTGCATAGTCCATGGAGCAAGTTTACAAGTTAAGGAATTACATTAAGGAGATGAAAATTTAAGCCGAATAAATCAAAGGAAACTCTGTGACAGTACAAGAGTCTCCCAGGGAAACTGGGGAATGAATTATCACTTGACACATTTAAAACAAGACAGGACAGAAAAATGGTAAATAAAAACTAGGAACAATCCTGCATTTCAGCCCAGAGTGGACCAAATGACCAGAAGGTCTCTCTCACTGTTTATTTTAACCTGAAAAAGACCCTTCTGATCTGCAAAACAGAATTGTTAAAAATACACAGTGCTGTGTGCAGTTTGTTCCCATATTTCTATTCTTAAGCGCAGTTAGAAACTTACTTTTCACCAAAAGCCTTTCTCCAAAATTCTGCAGCATCTGCCTTGGTGATCCGGAATGTGTCTCCCTGGAAAAGGCCGCTTGGGAAAATACCTTTGAGTTCTGCCAGCATATGGCTGAATATTAGGGACAGCTTCGTCAGGTTACGCCTACAAAGGAGCACAAAACCAAACGTTTCTTTTAGAAAAGCCAGACACGGTTTAGCGCTTCAAACAAAACAAAAATATTACCTATTGCAATTCAAGAAGTGTCCCTCCTCTTATTTGGGGCTGCCTTTCAAGTATTGACCCAGCATTCAGAACACAGCTGTTGCGCAGTACTCAGCAGCAAGGGCTGTGTTTGTCAAGACACTTTCCACAACTGCTAACTTTGCATTACCCCTTGGAAGCGGACAGGTTATTTTCAAGGCAAATTCTGCTAAGGAAATACACTCACAGAAAATGTCCAGAATCAGTATTCAGACCTTACAGCATAATCAGAGCCAAAACCTCATCAGATTCCTTTGCTCTCGGGTCTGAAAATTCCTGATAAGAGCACATAAAACTACTACTGCCTTGGACCATGTAAGCTGAATGTCTTTCCAAGCCTCCAGCGGGTCCCAACATGGTAGATTTGCTTAGAGAATGGCTAAGCAATAATAACGGGCCCAGCTCCCAAGGGAAGGTCAAAACACCTGCAGGGTTTCTTATAAAATGGTAATAACTTACAAAAGCTTGACAGTCGGGGCGCTCAACCATATTGTGTTGAGTAATTATCCAATTTGAATTACAAATTGGTACCCCAAGTCGCTTCTCTGCCCGATGACATTCATCTATAGGAAGAGCTCTATTTCAGCAGGGTATTTTATTTGCCCTTTTCTAAACTGGAGAGGGAAATCTGGAGAAGAGGAGAAGGTATATTGTCTGCTTTGGATTTAGTCAACGTGCAAAAGATTTCCAGAAATAGAAGACAGAATGACTGCTGTCCAGCAGAGAGGACACAGCAGCATTTGAAGCATTTTCAGTTACAGTCTCCATAAGAAACTAGCATTCCCTTGGCATCAAATTCCAGCAGGGCAAACTGCAGCTCAGGACTGCTCCTTCCCTCCTTGTAGTCTGAGCCACTACGTTAAGGAGATAGATAAGGTCTACACTGTGACCATGCTATGCAGCAATAGAGCGAGCTTGGGCACCTCAAAGCATCAATGCCTCTATATGAATATGAAAATAACACTCTTCCTACTTAGGAGTCAAAAAATAGCACTGTTACACACTAGAGGGGTCATCTTCTACACATAGATGGAAAAAAGAAAAAAAAGCTATTCACTAGTGGCATCTCTTTAGTGGCATTCCTTTATCCAAATAAAGGATGACTCTCTTCTCCTTGCCATTACAGTCTCCAAATGCTAGGAAAATGTAGTTCCTGAACAGACAGGGATATTTCTAGGCCAGAGGCTTTTTTTCACCCCCCCACATCACATGCTTTAAGGTAAAAGAAGGAACTAGTATCATGTGGGAAAGGAAAACTGCTAAGTTACGTCCAACAGACCGGAGCTGGTCAGAAGACCGCATCAACCACCAAGGCATTGCACAGGCTGTTATGACACTGAGCTACAAGTTATTTTGCAGACTGCAAAATACTGAATCATTCAGAGAGGGGCTAGAGGCACTCCCTGTCACACAGTATTTTCTTAACGCCTTGCTTTCCAAGCCCTCCCACTAAGTAGGCTACTACTCTAGCGTGCCACCAACAAACTACGCTCCCTCCAGGTTTCAGCCCTTCACCGATTTCTAGTGTTCCGGTTGGATTGAGTCCAATCTACTTAATTGTGCACATTTTTCAGCTACCACTTGCTCCAGACACGCTATTTCTAGTTGAAGTTTTTAGCCTGTTAAGTTGTCTGACTGCAGAACTGACCTCCAGCTAAAGTAGACGGGTAACTGCCTCCAGCCTTTCTGTAAAAATTCCCTGGATGTTTGAGCTTAGGTCTTTTAGTTCCATGTCATACTTTGATAGAGTCTAAACTCAATTGGCAGTGACCTACTTTGCCATATTCCAGGATTTACTCAGCTCCACAGGTGTCCTTTCTCCATGCTGTGATGCAGTCTGGGTAGGCTAGAAGGTATAGAGGACTCAAAACTATACATTTTCTTTGACAATAGCTCTCCTCTCTCACCCTTATTTATTCAAATGCATTTTAATTTGTGACTCAGCAATGAAAGCTGCTCAAAGTGTTTATGGAAGGTGCCAGCTCTACAGCAAGGGACTCTGGGTTTTGTCATTTCATACACGTCCGGTAACAACTGGTGCTCAAGATTAACACAAGCAAAACCAGGCAGATGCTCTTGGGGAGGTCTCTCCGGGGTGTGTTACACAGTCAAACTGTGTCGATTTTAATGCAGCTGTATGATTCGGTTGTTCAATTCTATGAACAGATTGAAAATCCTCGTTGTTCACCACTCTTTGCCAATTAACTGGCATCCACAGAGACAGGATCCTGTTTGTGAAAAGATTTAAAGTATGCTCAGAACGAATGTGTGCGATATTTGGTAGGCAGAAGGAACACAATTTCAGGTGTATACTCTCCTATTGCTGCCCAGCATAGTGTGAAAATGTGGGTATGACCAGGCAAGCACTCCAATGCACTGCCAACACTGGAACAAGAAGCTTGTCAGGGTGTGTAGGGATGCAAGAAGGAAGGCCAAGGCCCTCTTGGAATTAACTCTGGCACAGGAAATAAAAGAGAACGTATCTCTTATGAGGAAAGGCTGAGAGCCCTGGGGCTGTTTAGTCTGGAGAGGAGATGCCCGAGAGGGGATCTTATTCGTGCTTACAAATATCTGAAGGGTGGGTGTCAAGTGAAAGAGGCCAGGCTCTTTTCAGAGATGCCCTGTGATAGGACAAGGGGTAATGGGCACAAATGGCAACACAGACAGTCCCACCTCAACATGAGGAAAAACTTCTTTCCTGTGAGGGTGACAGAGCTTAGAACACTTTCCAGAGAGGCTGTGGAGTCTCCTTCTCTAGAGACTTTGAAAGCCCACGTGGATCTGTTCCTGTGGGGCCTGCCCTAGGTGACTTGACTCTCTGCAGAGGTCCCTTCCAACCCCTACCTTTCTACGATTGTAAGCTGAGCAAATATGTGCATGGTTTAAAGGAAGCAACAGTGTAGGAAGACAAGGTACATTCCTGTGTCCAGTTGCTTATTACTTCTTAGCTGAGTTTCAGGAAGTGCTTGCACATAATTTCAGTGAGAGAAGCATGAACTTCTGCAGGCTTAAGGATGGATAAACAAATGATTTTACAAACACACACACAGAGTCTGTTTCCAAGAAAAGTTTCTAATACCTGAAAATTTTCAATTGTTAAGGTTATCATCATTCTTTTACAAATATTCAGCTGTAGCTTAGGTAAGTAACAGGAAAAGCACAGGAAGTGAACATAAAGAACAGGAAATTGCAATGTATTTTATGTTAGTAACTAGCTTTTACATACAGCAGCTAGTTATCAATCCCATGCTAAAAGGGCAAACAAAGAGTGCACTCCCTTTTAACAACTCAAGTTACACGTTTGTAAAGTCATACACACCAAATAAATACTTTCAATTACAGCAAAGATTTTTTTATGGGCACATCGATGTTTATGACTGTGTTTTATTTTTAGTAACATCAGCAAGTGTCCTCATCTCCCTTGCTTCAACCAAAGAGAAGCAAGTGCTCTTGCAGAAAAAGGGTAATACTTTCAAAGAACACTTAAATGACGCAGATCAGATTCTCAGACATTTTGGCCACAGATCTTCAGCAATCTTCCATGTTTCTCATAGACTATGATGGCCCTTATTTCAGCCTTTAGCCAGATGCAGTCATGACCACAAACACTGTGACCAAGAATTGTGCCAGAGGAATGCCAATTGGAGTTGGGGAACTCGCTGACTGTGGCACCTAAATCCCATGGTGAGGCGGTGGAATTTAAACACCTGCCACAGAAGCAGTTATGAAAACGTTACCCAGGGACCACAGGCCACAGCGCGGGGCTCCCCTCACCATTTGCAACTGAGCTGAAGGCAACACCTGTATCGGCTTCAAAAGAAGAACTACAGCTTGTTTTTGTTCAGTGGTTACATCCAGAGACAGAGCAACAGCTACAGCTGAGGTAGGATTTCATGTTCCTGCAAGTGTTTTCACGTATCCATGAAAAGTTTATTAGTGTCAGATAGTGAATCAACAACACAGGTAAAAAGTAAAAGCTTAGAAAGCCAAACATTTTTCCACTCTATACAGTAACCAAGTATTTTTCTAAGAAACACCTGCAGTTCTAGCATGGAGGCTTTATTCCTTCCATACACATGACGTTAACAGAGAACCGTTTCTCAACAACCCCAGAACATCACCAGAAACCGTTGAGCTGTTGTTTTACAGGCGGGTGGAACTGAATGACACCGACGGGGCTCTGAAGACGCAGGTCTCAGGCAATCGTTTTGGGGAACAAAAACCAGCATGAAGCAAGACTGGTTCTTCAGTTACCCGGTGGGTCATCATCAGCTGGCTCCTCGAGGTCGGGAGGGGCAAGCCGGCGGCTCTGCAGGCTGAACAGGCACATTCCTTCATCCTCCCTCCTTCGTGCCCCCTCTGCTGTGGTTCTGCTACTTCCTTCCTGCTTCATGGCTAGTTTTGCTCCACGCATCTCAGCGGAAGGCAAAAGGTCGAGCAGACGCTTCCATTTGCACTGCAGCTCTTCGTGGCAGCCCCCTCCACGGGCCAGCTCCCAGCTGGGTTTGCTGGTGCCGTTGCCTTCCTTCGACCTATAGCACATTTTTCTCCTCCCATTTCCTGTTTGCTGGACAAAAGTGTGGGTTTGGTGGGGGTTTTTTTTCCACCATATAGGCTCAATTTTGCAAAGCCATTAACGACGGAGGGTTTTAATCAGAACGTTGCCTCTTTCAGCTAAGTCGACACGAGTAATTCAATTAATTCATGTTACAAAGTCATACAGCACATAATAGGCTTCCTGACTGAAGTGTTGTCCTTACCTCAAGGCAATGTTACTGTAGTACTACCATTTCTGTCACTACCAGCTAGGATGTTTTTCCTTTTCTTCCAACATTTCTCAAGTACTTCACAGCTAACCAACTGACACAGCATAGTTTTGCTCCTCACACAGCAAGGAGACTGCTCCACTGGATGATTTAGTCAGAATGTAGTGCTCACATGCTAGAGTTCGCCATGCACACACACTCTCACATCTGTAAAGCTCATTCTGTCGAAAGTACGCTACAAACACTGATCTGCAGAGGAATTGAGAGCTGTAACACAAGGCAACCAACTACTAAACGCTTCAATTCCCTGACGTTATTGTGCATGTTTCTTATACATGGCTGAATTTTCAAAGGGATTTTTGTATCTGCACTTTAGTGACACTGGGTTTTCACAAAAAATGCTCAGCTTCTCTAAGAACAGGCTGCTGTGTTTAACAAGGATTCACCCTGGGAACTTAGGACAAACACAACCACATCTCCACCTTGGCCCCAGAAAAGCAGCTGACAACCAGAAATGCAATCTCAGGCCACTCGAGGAATGATTACAGAGCATTTTTCTAAAAGTATACATATTTATTCTAATGGAAGATTAAGAGGAACTGCATTTCAGAGGATGTGGGAGCGTCTGACACCTTAGCACTAAAAACTCATTGACTGAAACCTCTAATGACAGCCTCTCTAATTGCTTCTGTCCTAACAGAATGGCAGAATTAACACATTCACCCAGGACAACTCGGATGCTTCACTTCCTTTCTTTGGAAATTATACGTTTATTTGGTGAAAGAATTACAAATTGGTGGTTTGCAAAAAGAGATGATTGCTCAGTTTAACTGAGGGAAAACACACTCTAATTGCTGTACTGTTATTCACTTCTACTGCTGAGAACTCGTTGGGTTATTTTTTTTATACCAACTCACAGTCCAAAATGGCTTCTGTGGTATCGCAGTCTTAACATCTCCAGCGGCTCTCCGTGTACGTTTATGGCACGTAGAGCTGCAAGCACACCATAATTATTACACCAGTTGAGCAATTAAAATTTGCTTTTCTGTAAATCACACCTCAACACCCTATTGATGGATAAGGCTTCCTTCACGATTTTTACATTCTTCTGAATATGAGACCATATTAAATTTTCTGAGAAAAAAAAAATAAAAAAAGGAAAGCTTTTAACATCATTTTACAGGTGAGGCAGCTGAAGGACAGAAAAAGAAAGTGCTGGAAGCTAGAACTACAGCTAGGGAATTTCTAAGTCCTTACTACGTGCTCGTTACTGCAGAATACTCTCCACTTGGTAAGTACTACTGCAAAAAATCGTGACTAAGGAAATGCAAGTTTCCTACCCCCTCTCACTTGAGTTACTCTGCAATTACACACTTAAACCACCACACTTACCGGATTCTGTTTAGATGACAGGGTTAGCACACACTACAGGGAAACACAAGCTCCAGTACTTCAGAAAAAAAAAAAGGCACAACAAAACCACAGCCAAACATTATTTTTCCCTGTAACTACTTCACACCTTACAATTCGGTATCTTTAAAATTTAAGAGCTAAAAAAAACCAACCCCAAAACAACACAGCTCTTTTAACAAGTCCCCAACAAGTCAAATGCACCTTTTAGAAACCACAAGGGCGCGAAGTTATTATTTAACACGTGTTTTTTTTTCAGATGTAACAAACCATGAGCAGTTAGGCTCAATTTGAGCAGATGGCTGTGCCTAGCTGCAGAAACGACTGTATCCTACTGCCACAGCAGCATGATGTTTTCTGCTTGTTCTTCATGTTAACATAAAACTCCAGCCTAAGCACATAAGCAGCAGAAATGCTCGAGGTGATCCCAAGGTGTCTTTTATAACTCTTGAGACAGCCCTAGAGTCCTCCAGGCAGCAATCAGCTTTAAAAATAGAAACAGCGGAACTACTTTCAACAAAACTTGCAACACAGGAAGTGAATGAAATTCCATTTTAACTATTGCTGGCTCAACAGAAGTCACCTTACAAAGTTGTGCTGGGCCACTGCTCTGTAACATTTACAGTACTTCATAGCGGATTAACAGCAGACCAGACGTTTTAGAATCAGCAAATTAATTGCCAGTACTATAGAATTTTACAGCATCAGCTAACGCTACATGGATTTTGTAGACTAGCTCATCCTGGGACTCTTTGGGGGAAAAAAAAGGAATCAAACACATAACATGATTATCGTCTCTTGTTAAGATGGGGTTCAGCTCCAAACACTCTTTTCCATGTAAAGAACGACAAGCTTCACTGTTTCACTTTCTGTGGAGCTGTAAAATCAGCCGGTTAATGCCGCAACTTCAAGACTTCACTTACTGAAACAGCAAAATGAGAATGGGAACACGGAAACCACAGGACGAGATATTTCTGTCTGTTCTAAGTCTAATCCTCACTCCTTTACACATTCTCAAGAGCAGGCTTGAGTAACTTGAATCCAGAGTAGCACTGGGACGGGCTGCCCAGACAGGCTGCAGAGTCTCCTTCTCTGGAGACATTCCAAACCCATCTGGACATGTTCCTGTGCGACCTACTCTAGGTTCCTGCGCTGGCAGGGGGGTTGGACTAGATGATCTTTTGAGGTCCCTTCCAACCCCTAAAATTCTGTGATTTATTGCCTCCTCCAATCTGTATCCGTGGGTGCTGTGCCTGGCTAAGGATGTCAGCTCGGGCACAGAGCACACATCAAACTGCATCTAGTAGCTAAACTGCCATGTTCATAAGACACCGCACCTGAGCTGGCCCCCACGAAGCCAAGGCAGAAACGACTGCAACCGTCACACTCGACTCTTACCCTGTTTAGTATCTGCAGCAAATCTCTGTACAACAGCTGCCACTGCTGCAAAGCTTCCCCTCTACACCCTCCCTCCCCCTTTTCTACCAATTAATTATGTCCACAGCCCAAAAATACAGTAGTTAACCGGCACTCTCTGCATGCAGTACTTCTTTCTATTCAAATTTTTTCACATAATACCAGTGGTAGCTTTAAAGCAGCAAGACATTCTGTAGGCTAATTCCTTTAGCAGTGCTTTAGATATTACAGGACAGAAATACTACATGAAATACACGTTTCCTTGGCCTTCTGAATCCTGGCACTTTTCAACTAACATATATATATATACACATATATTTAAATACCTCCAGTTGTGTGAGTAGAGCATGCCAATCAGTTCATAAAAGTGTCATCCTGCAAGACGTACTGCAGGCCACAAATGTTCAGAAAAGCTTCGGCGCACTCGTGTCGTTATGCAAATGGCTGTGACTGATCTGAAGCAGAAAGGACAACAGCCCAGTGTGCTGACCAGAAGCACCAACCTACTGACCTTTAAAGGATTATTCTAGACACAAATGGGAGTGTTATATTTTTAACAAGCTATACTTCTGTTAAGATGCTAAAAATCCACTTGTTTTTCTGGATTTAAATATTATTAAATTAATTACTCTCATTAAAGTGCTTTCTATATGATTAATGGTCTTTAAAGAGCTCAACATATGGTTAGAGGATTGATGAGATAAAGGATAAGCTCTCACCTAGGTAACAAATTAATTCTTTCACCAGATTCAAGGGACTAGGCAGCAAAATCTACTGCTCAGAACAACACTACTCATTGTACTTATATGTGGGCTCTCTGCACTGGAGTCAAAATCTACATTTCAGGGGCTACTTGCTGCAATTAAAGGGTAAAAACAAAGCACAAAAGCCCCGTTTCCAAATCAAGGGAGGCTCCACATTTCACACTTGATTTTCAGCCACCTCAAAACTGTCTTGGGTATCCCAAAGCCCCTGGGGGATTTCTTGGCAGAAGGAAAACTCTATCACCTCATTCCCAACTCACGTCCTGTCAAAATACTAAGCCCAAGACATTTTGCAACATAGATGCTCCAGTACAACCCACAACTCCAGCATATGCTTGTTTTTCAAGCTCCAGACTCCAGGACTGCAGCTAATGGCAATATTTGCCAGTATGGAGAAATCTACCCGCATTTCAAATGACAATTACTACAAAATAAATAGTAGACTTGCACTTCCATCCACATCAAGTCTACGGAGTTAGTCTTCCATAAAACTCCACAATTTTATAGGCTCTGAAAGCAAAGAAGGATAAAAATCTTACTTCTATATTATGCAAAAATCTGAAAGCTTAGATTTGTCCGTAACTTGATTTTCAAGACAGTGGTCCAATTTTGGACGGAAAGAAAACTGAAATAAATGCAAGCTAATGCCAACTATGTGCTACTAAGCGTTACTTAATCCCACAACTATCACCTAAGCCAGCAATTTAAAACCAAATTAAAAAGAAATAATCCACATTCCTCTCTCCAACAACATTTAAATGATAATGAATTTCTTCTTGGGTAATAAGCAGTTAGTTAGTGTTCATATGCTGGAGCCTGGCAAGGAAACCTTTCTTGTGGGCAGCTTTGGAGTCTGTTCTTTTCTTTAAGATGTTCTAATTTAAATGCAGATGTAGACTTCACACCAGTGGGTTTTGTTAAAAAAAAAAACAAAAACACCACAATAAAAAACAAACAACAAACTAACAAACCCTTAGCAGTATTGAAAGGAAGTGACAGAAAGAGGACTCACACACCCTTTGAGTTCCACATTTTAGACTATCTCTCTTTCACCGGACAGGAGTGCGTGCGAGCACTCTAAAATATGAGATTAGAGCACTAACTCCCCCTCCTCCCAGAGGGCTTTTCTGGTTCATAGCTTAGCACAAGTGTTTTCCAACTCTTTCCTCTTGAAAATCCAACTCTCCCCACCCCCGAAGTCATTCTTCATGAATTTCCTTCCCTCTTAGAGATATGCACGGTCACTTCCAGTAGACATTAAATATTGGTAGCTTTTTCCTGCGTAAATTAATAAGTCTTCACTCTGGAGCTAGAAAAGAATACAGAATCCTGCTGAGCCAGCATCTGATAAGGCTCCTGCCAGAAAGAAGACAGTTAACATGTGGACTAGATTCCTAAACCTTTTTTGCAACTCTGTGATACACAGAGAGGTTTTATGATATTCCCTGCCTAACATCATCTTCTCCTCTACAGGTATTAGTTTTGTTAACAGTTTGGTTTCCAAAGTATGCAAGCTGAACCAGTAAAATTAATTGTGTTATTTTTTAAACATCCAATCTACATCCTGAGTAATTACTCAGCCTTTCACCTCGCTTCCACTCCTCAGCTCAGAGAACTGCATTCTAGCATGGAAACATTTGCAGCGGTCCGATTTTATTTAGAAAATAAACTTCCTGAATTTTCCCCTCATAATAGACTGTTTTAACATAACTGGTAAATTTGACTCACTGGTGAAAAACTGACTTTTCAGCCTAATCCACCCTCTCCCAAGGAACAGCCAGTTCCTATCCCTGTCTACTGATCAGCAAGCTATTTTTCTGTCCTGCCATGTGAAGTATAATCTATTTACACAACTGCAAAAAAGCTGCTGCAATAAGTAATCTATGTAGTGGGGAAAGCTGACGAATGACGGCTCCTCTGTGCAAATACGAGGTCTGGAGAAGTAAAAGTTCTGCAATAGAAACAAACAAACAAAATATTCCAACATGACTGTCACCAAGAGCTGAGGCAAGTTCAGCATGTTCAGAGCAGTGGTGCCATGAGCGTTAAGGGCACAATCAATCCATGGAACCATAACATCGCAGGGAAAAAAAAAATATGTATGTTTAACCAGTTTTTGTTATCACTAGTTACAAAGTAGACTCGAGAAATTCACAATATTTACATGGTCAGAGAAGTCACCTATTTCCTCAGTGCTCCAGAGCTGCCTTTTTCCTTTGCATAGAGACCTGCTAAGTACCCTCTGCAGAATTTCTTTCATGGCACCGTTTTCAGTTATACAGGGTACAAAATTCACCTTTGAGTGGTTTTTTGTTTGCTTTAAAAACTTCAAGGGACAAGTCTTAGAACACCTTTTTCATTAGAAAGCACTGTGGATTTATAAATAGGAACCAACAGCTTTGGAAATGTTTACAGCCTCAAGATTACCTGCCAATCAACTGCTGAATGACTTACCTTTACCCTGCAGCAAGCATATGACAAAAAATCCAGATAATTAACTCTTGAAATACTATTTGATTCCAATTATCAAAGCCTGCAAGTGTTACCATTTTATTTTACCAGATCCCCAAATGTATAATTTGTTTTTAGAGACCAACCTGCCCATTGGCAAGGACAACGAACTCCTAAGAGGTCAAAACTCAGAAGAGCAATTTAGCATCTCCACAAAAAAAAAACAACAAACCAACCCCACTGGCTCAGAAGTCACCAAGCTGAATCTGATCTACTTGCTAAAACTCAGTCTTTAAACAGTAACTAGGAGTTACTGCATGTACTTATTAGTCAGGAAGCGCACACACAGCTTTAAAAGCGCCCTCAACGGCATTAATTTTTAAACAGATGTGGAAGTGAGCTAAAGCTCAAGTTAAACAGTGTCTTTAGAGCTACCCTAATAAAATAAGTTTGCCCTACAGCAAACACCACCCAGCACCCATTCTAAACTCCCACCATGTCTACTCTAAGCACACACCGACACCGTACCCACGACATACATCTTGCAGCTCTTGCAAACTCTCAAAGCAGCAGCAGCAGCGACAAGAGCTGGTGCTTCCTCCAGCTGTGCTCCCATTCTGCCTGAAGTCCACCTTGGATGAACACACTGGAAAAAAATCTCTAAAAAGTTTGAGAGGAAATAGATGGACAAGGAATAGAAAGAAAAGGTTGATGCTCAAACGATTCTGATGCTACAATCTAAGAGAGACTTCAGTCACCTCTAATGACCGGTCTGTTTGCTAGTAGCAAACATCTTCCCAGTTTTCACACTACTCATGTAAATGGGTAAATACTGCATTTGCTCTACATCAAGAGATGTTTAGGGGAGGAAAAGAAGAGCATACACAACAGGAAACAAAACGAACACTAAATCTGGAAGGCAGGAAGCAAGAAGCCTCAAGGACTACAGGAAAAATGAGAAAAAAAAGTCAAGACAAAACGATGACTCGGTACACCAGATTAGATTTTAAGGCATGTTTTCATAACACCGCACACTAACGTTAGCCACAGACTTGCAAGAGATCAAGAAACGGATTGGTTTATATATACATCCATATACACACCCCGTCATAAGCACATTTCCAGTGAATAACAGATTCTGGTTATATTTGTTTGTTTTACAGGCTGCTGACAATCTTCCAGAAAGCTTCTCCCACACTTTGAATATTTGTATTTGTTAATTATTATAAAAGAAAAGAAAAACCAAACAAAAAAATGAAACATTTTTTCTACAACTCCTAACAAGGTAAGAAAATTTCTTAAGTTTATACACCTCAAATTATTATATACATTTTAAATCTAAAAGTGCATTTGTGGCTAAAATCCATCTAACTTTCAGATGGAACAAATAGCAGTGATCAGGTTCCAAAAGCTCGGACAACCAGCAAGTCTGAGGCTGGAAGTGCAGCATTGAACAGAATGCGCAGCTGAACCAGAAGTGCCATTCTTTGTGCAGCTCTCCCTTGATCTGGTGTATGAATCACACGCAGTGACTCCTCTAACCTCTTTTCATGACAAATTAGAGAATTGAGAACATTACCAGGCTCATTACCAGCACCACCAAAAGGGTGCCCGATATTTCCTCTTTATGAGAAACCAGTAACTGCTGCTTTCTGGGCTGAGTGAGAAGCCAAGGCAGATGCAAGGAGAGCCGCCAGGATATAATTCTGCTTTAACGCTTCTGTTTACAAGTCTCACCACAGTTGCTTCCCTTGTAAGCTGTTTATTCATAAATGGTGCAATTAGCAATTCCCCAGAGACTCCCACCGCGCTGTGAGACAGAGAGCCTCTCCCGGAATCCTCTTTCTGAAGTTCATAGCTACCCATCTGGATTTCCCCCTCCCCCTTTGGTCAATTAGTTTGACTACAAATTGACTAGGATGATTAACTCCCTGGAATTATTTCTCTCTGAAACAAACAAGGGACTGGAGGTGAGATGTTGGATTTAGGATTGACGTAGTTAGCATTTACTCATCTCCTGGTTCCATATTTATGCTGAACAGATCACGATATATGCAGAGTTAACCAGAAGAACTATCACAGATAAATTCTAAACGGTTTCATACACCCTTTTAGTCTACTTCTGGAGGCAACAGTAAGTGTTCTAGAAAATAATATCAATTCTATTACATGGGAGCAACACACAAACTTTTCAAGAGAAATGTTACTTAGAATATTTTAAGAGTAAGCTACTGTACTGAAAAAAAAAAATAAAAAAAATAAAATCACTCAGTCTGGAATAATCCCTGTTGTTAATATCCCCAAGGACAATACTAGAAAATGACTAGTTCCAGCAGAAGACCTAGAGATTAATTTTATTGGGTTTAATCAATTTATTCACAGTAAAAAGTGGTTTTCATACTGTGTCTCATTTTGTTCTGAGTGAAGACTACAAAAAAAAAAATTTTAAAAAATGCAATTTTCCATTAACTGTCACCCCATCCACAAAACGCACCAGGCTAACGAACTCTTTTCTCCCCATACTTGTTACAGCCGTTATCTTCTATAACACTTTCTGAAAATTCCAGTTAGCAGCACCTCCCAAAACCCACTTCTCTCTTCTGATGAACCAGCTGTGCCTGTAACAATCACATTCTCCCAAGCAAGCAGGGCATTAACCACATATTTTCCCCAGAGCAAGCATGTTCAGCCACCGAGTGGCGTTCACTTCTTTCCACTGTTGGGTTTTTCAGGGTTTGGTTTTGTTTGGGTTGTTGGTTTGTGCCCTTTTTTTTTTTTTTTTCTTCCTTTTTTTTTGATTCAGCACCTACTCCAAAATCCTGAAATGAGTTTAAAGTTACAAAGGTACGTTTTGTGTATCTCTGTCCATTAGACCTGCTGCCAACAGTTAGACAGACATGGCAGATGAGCCTTTTTCAGAGATTTATTCTACTCTTAAATCACCTTTCCTTAAAGCTGGATCAAAGGAAGAAGCACCTCTTCAGGCACAGTAATTATCAAATTCATTCTGTTTTGTTCAAGAGAGCCTTGTATGCAGATACAACTGCAGCTTCTACCCCCAGCTATCCTTTCAGTAAGTGCTGTTCACCTTGAAGACATCTCATGATGTCAGCTATGTCTTCTGAACAAAACAAAAGAAGAATTCACAAGCATGACACCCTGATCTACCTCAAATATGAAAATTCCAATGTATGAAAGTGATAGGGTTTTATAAAGATATTTTATTCCCACCACACAAGGTTACTTCCCCCTCCCCACCTCCAGAAATCTCGGACAGTTTCTGTTTCCAGAAAAAGGGTAAGTTCTGTAAAGCCTAAAGACCAACTACAACTAGTTTTACTCTGGATGACTGTTTTGCTATCTAACATAAATTATTTGTCTGTTTCCTAAACCTGTCAGAAACGTTATTCTGAACTTTATCATCCCCTCTCACAAGGCATTCTCCATGTGAGAATGCAAAGGACTGCAAAGCCTTTTCACAGCAGACTTTTACGGTTTGTATTAACTGAGTGTATCTGAACTACACAACCACTAAGGCTATACAGGCTCTGAACACTTAGACTGCTCTCACATTTCAATATATCCAAGGAGAGCATACTTAAAATTCTACACTTAGACTTAAGTCTCTTGAAAGCCTGTTTTCATGTACAGACAACACATCAACCGGCAGAAATTTGTTCAAACACTTGTTAGCTAAAGCAAATTTATGCTGTAAATAGTTGAAAAGATTTCTCCCCATTACCTAGGCTGAGAGTTCTCCTCATACATCCGTTCCTTCCCTTCCTTGAAAAGGCTGATGGTCTGCTTCGTTTTCTTCATCAAGTTCTCCATGAAGACACGGAAATACTCGTTTTCTCCGAGGGTCTCCATCTTCCCCTCGTAGCGCGACAGGATGGTTCGTAGATGCTGGTAGGTATCGGGCAGCAGATCTAGGATATAGGGTGGGCTGTTCTTCAGCGCCAGTTTCGGGTTCTGACACAAACGCACCACCTATGGATAATGACAAAAATAGAATTTTGAAAACGAAAACAGCAAGCACCGATCAGTTACTTAAACACAACTCCCTGTTGTTTACAAACACGATGCACTAAAACATTCACGCTCAGCAAACCACATTTGTTGCTCAAGTCCAGAGAGGAAACCCAGCCACTGCAAAATAATCAAGTTTATGGACTGAAATGACTGACAAAACTCCCAACATACACATCATTGTATTTCACGAGGCTGCTTTTCACCACAAGTGCATTTTGAAAACCAAAACTCAACATGGAGTTTGTAAACGACAATGACGTAACTTATCCCATCTGTGTCTGGTACTTCCTGCCCCATTTCAGACTCTGAACGTGCCCATAGGCAGAACTTTACTTGTCTAGCTGCCCTGATTTTGGCTGGAAAAGTGACTTTTCACACTGACCCATATATTTGAGACAAATATGCCCACAGAGGAAGTTCCACTGCTACAGATATCACTGATGCCAGTAAGTGTTCCCACGTTGAAAGTCTTTTGAAGGCAACAGTGCTACAAGAATCTCCTTTTCTTTCTCCTTGAACACAAACACGGACTAAGGGGAACAACAGCTTTTATGGATAACAACGACCCAGAAAGCACGAACGCAAAGGAATTTTTCTGTGCAAGAACAAGAAACAAGCCGTAGCATAATAGGTATGGTGAGAGAAGTCTGGGTAGAGTTTAGCTTGAAAGAACTTGTGTCCTCATTTATGCATCAACTTTGCTTCTAACTTCTGCTCAATGAATCCCACAGCACAACTAGATTCTTTACAATAAATTTCTGTGAGTTTGTTGTTTGTTTGGTTTTTTTTAATAGTAACACATCCACAGTGATAATAGTAATGAGATTAAAGGGTTATTAGAAGACCTCAACCTGCCTTCTCCTTACCGTAAAACTAATCATCTCCTTTTTTTTCCATCCAAGCCACATATTCTCTTTACTTTTAGCAGCAAGATCACATATTCTCAAAGTTGAGAACATGAATCTACCAAGCAAAACTTTTGCCATCTACAGAGAATTTACTGGATCATCAATAACATAATTTTAGCCAGTTAGTTTTGCATTATGTAGTTAAGGCACAAGTAACAAGTAGGATGCTCCTGTTCAGAACTCACAAGCAACGGTTATCATTGTACACAAACAGATCAGGATGCAAGCTGAACTGTCTTTAACGTACAGGAACGTAGAGTTTATGTGCCAAAAGCTCATGATAGTAAGTTTAGGTGATAGGGGAGGATAAAGGAAGCCACTTGACCAAAATTTTCCATTATCTAGACTGATAGAATGATAGGGAGCAATAATGGCAAAGCAGAAATCTGAAAAATTAGTGGTGAGCTTTCAGTTACGAAAGGGGCTGAAATTTGAGAGTTGCAAGGAGAGTTTCAGCTAAAAACCAGCAGCTGGTACAGTCTTACTGCTGTCTCGCTGGCTAACAGTTCCTATCTCCTGAGATTTGCATCCAACTTGAGCGAAAGGCCGGCACAAAACGTAGCCAGTTTCCTGGAGCTCTCCACTACAACGAATGTTGTCTGACTGATTAACAATGAAGTCTGAATTAACAACACTGCCAGGTACAAGGGTATTACAGGCATCAAACAACGTAGTGCTGCCGAACGCAAAACAGCTTAAGGGAAGGGTAAAAGAACAACCTAACGTACTTCTGCAGTACAGCATTTTCACAAAATCTTGTGAAACCTTCAAGAGGAATTGAGTAGTTCCCTACAATGAATAATTAAGTACCTACTTCCCTTAACACTTAAATGCTGATGGTAAACAACAGTGCTTTAGCATTTAACTTTGCCAGGCAGGTTCTATGTTAAAGCAACCTTTTCCAATTAAGTAATATCTTCAATTTTATCTACCTTACAACGGTGCCTTAGTAAGAGCTGACTGAGAAAGCTCTAATTTCAGTGAAGAGAAAGGCACTTAGTATATCAAAACCAAAAAAAAAAAAATAATTTGATTGCCATTAAAAGAATGTACGTGCCTAAAAATGCCTCTGCAAGAATACATGGAGAAAAAAAACAAACAACAAATATTTTCCTCCATTTTGAAGAGGCTGCCAAGGGTTAGGAGGTTTAGAAAAGAAGGATGGCCAGACAACTAACTGACTTATCCAATTGATTCTGATGCCTCAGCTGCTGCTTCCTTGGAGCCTGTGTACATTGTACAATCAACCACAACAACAAATGGAGTCAACGCATTTGTCCCCTGAACAAAACTAGTTTCACAGCGCAGCAGGAATAGGTTCTAAACATGCACCTCAGGCACAGCCGAATTGCACTACGCGTAGCAAAATCTTTCCTTCAACAGAAATTGTTTATTACACAGTGAGTTTAAAGCCCTAATAAAAACACAGTCAGCTCTTAACGAGGAAGTCACATTAAGCCAGCACACAGGTCAGAGTATGCGCTTCTCAGTCGTCTGTAATAGAAAACAAAGTGGCTGTTACCCCTTCAAAATATCCAGCTATAGAAGAAGCAGATCCACGGTGTTTCAGTCATGTAACGAACTTCAGTATCAATCAGAAAAATTTCCCTAGAGCAGAAGCAAGTTCTGCAAGCCACTCATTCTCATAGCCTCTATAAAACATTTCCCAAGAAGTGACTCGCAAAAGATACCTCAAATAGCAAGGAGAAAGGCCAAAACTGCTGTGATTTTATTATCAAATGAGCTTCTTGATTTACCAAGCAGACAAAAATTAGCAAAGATAAGCACTGAAACAAAGCTGCGTAAGTAGGAACTGCTGCCTCTTGAGTAAACTCGGTTGTTCTATAACACGGCAGCAACAAAAACCAGTTGCATTTCCCTCGTTTCTCTACGTGTGCACTTGCAGCATGGTGACGACGTCAAAAGGAATGTTCCCAGCCCTGGGAACAGCCGCCCCTCAGCGAGTTACCCTGCCTTCCACAGGGACCAGCAACGTGGAAGGAAATTGAGCAAAAAGCAGCAAATATTTTCCATTAGGTGCGATGGCAACAATCACAAGCAATTCATGGTTTCAAACTACCATCCCAACTCATCCAAGTTTGCCTGGCTTATGCTTTCTTCTCTCAGGAACAAGCCTTTTACAGAGACGTTTTTGGTGTCTAAGAAATACTAAAGAAGCACTTCAAGCATAGTATGAAGATTCTAAGAGGGTGGCCTGTGAAGAATCCTAAAATTGGCTTCAATGATTTTCATTTTACAAACTCAAGAGGAGAAAATAATTGAAATACTGTTTCCTCCCTTAGTTTTGAAGAAAGAATCTGTTATTTGAAGAAAAAAAATAAATATATCTCAGATGGATATTCTAGGCCTGGAAGTGAGTCCTTTCCCTCAAGATCCTGCAGCTTGCCTTGACAGATCTCTGGATTTAGAATACTTCTCTTCAGCACTGCTTCATTAGACCGGCACAAATGAAGGGACTGGGGAACCAGTGTAAGAAAGCAGGACACAGAGAGTGCTGACACAGACACAGCATAAAGATAACCTGAGAAACACAGCAAGAACCACGAGCTTGTTAAAACACTGCAGTCAGGTTACGCCGCTGGATTAGGTACACACCTACCCGCCTGCCTCAGACAGGGGACAGTGTCACGGAGTTCCAGGCCTGACAAGAACCTCAGGGGCTACTGTGCCAGGTAACAGCCTTTCCTTTCCAGCTCAGACCCCTCCAGTGCAGTTCTGAAAAGCTGTAGCTCTTTCCTTCAAGAGCTAAATCACTAACTTCTTTATTGAAATCACATCTCATTGCATCTTCAGCCAACAGCCAAAGAAAACCTGCTCAAACTTCTCTCATCTTCTGCTGAATTTGTATTTGGCCTCTCTCCTACACACAATGAAGGTGACCTACAGTGGCACTTCTCTGCATCAGTTTTAGAAACTGAATGGCATCAATAAGCTGTTCAGAGAAGCTTTATCTCAAAGCTCATCTTCCTCCTCCATGTATTACTACATGTACTCTACGATTCTTCCGCTGCATCCCTTACATCTCATCCCCAGCGGTGCACGACCACACCACCTGTTCTTTAAATACCACCCACAGCAACAAACTCAAGTGGCCTGCATTATCTGCTGCCCAGATCCCGCTTACAAGGACTGGTTCACAATCCCATCCTTTTGTGTAAAAAATACAAACTGCTCTCACCAGCCGACACATCATGTTTTCCGACACCAAGCACTGCTTTATTTGCTAAAGACAGAGATAAGATGAGCAAGCGTGATAAAAACAAATTAACAGCAGATCCTTGAACCAGTTTATACACTTTTCTAGGTTGAAGACGCTGCAAGGAAATTGCTCTGCTGCTCACTTCTATTCATCACTGCAAGCTTGCGGGCTCACCAGACAGCTGACAACACGTTCAGCTTCCAAAGACACGTTGAACCTCTGTTCTGTAGATAAAAGTAGAGACGTTGCCTAATTCAGCTGTAGGTGAACATCCTGCTGCACAGTGATGTGCGGGGCTACTTTATGTCCATCCTACACATGCTCACAGGCAGCTGTAGGAGGAACAGGCAGCACTGACAAAAATTAGAACTTCCAGCGAAAGCATCTGAAAGACAGAAATATGTCAGGCAGCTTATGGAGAAAATACTTGGGCAAGAATCAACTTGCCCAAGCAATTCATCAGTCACGTCCGAACCCAGGGACGGACGAACGCCTCGACAACACCAGCTAATTATGCAGACGAACGAACCCGCGTGCACTGTACGCACACAGACACGGCGCACATTTCTGAAAGGCAAACACATCCACTATAAAACATGCACCCAAGTTCAGGGTCTTCTGTTCTTATTTGCACCTGTAATTTAATTCACTTGGCTCAGAAAACTAACCCATTTTCAACACCTTTCACCACTAGTTTCACGAGCGCTGTGTGTCCGCACCTAAAACCTTTTGGATGTTGCCTACAAGCAGAACTGTGAAGTTCAAAAGAGGTTACTTTGGCTTATGACAAATACAACTGTAGCCCTGGCTATTCTGTCAGCGATACCACGGTGGAGAGAGTAAACAGCCAAAGACTGGCTACACAGATCTCAAGAGGAGAAAGTACGTCCCCCAAAAAACATCCTGCTGCAATTCAAAATGCCAAGGTAATCAAAGGTTTCTTTCAGGCCATCCCCTTCCTTTCAACAAGCAGGTTATGAGGTCAAACCCAGGTTGGCATTCACATCTCTATCGCATGCAGAAGAATGACGATGTGCATTCTTACAAGCTGCAAGCCAAACTTCTAAGAGGATCTCCAAACTACCTTTCCCACATTAGCACTTATGCTTGCCCTTGATATTTGTAAGGGAGCCACTGGCACCTCTCAAAAGACTTTCTTCTTTATCCCAGTCTCTCTCCGCAGAAGGTGATCAAAGCTCCTCACACAAGCACAGCAAGGCACGGCTATAAACCATGCCTTTTGTTGAGCCAGCCAACACAAAGTGATTTCTTGGCATGAACATAATTTAATATGTCTTTAAAAAAAGTCATCTACCCTGCCTGCTTTAGCACTGACTGCAGGAGATTCAGACACTGCATGCATAAACAATGCAGGGGAAAGAGAAAGAAAAATGGAACTGCATAAGCCTGCAGGGCAATTGGATGAGGTATGCCCATCAGCCCTGCCCGCTCCCTTCCCAGAGGGCAGGGAAGACGGTGGCGAGGTGACGCTCCCCAAGGACCGCGGGCAACTTTGGCGATGCTTTTACTCTGCACTACTTTCAGGGCCCTTCATGCAGCATTATCAAAAATACTGTACAATTTAGACTTCAATATTTCAAGCTTAGCTTTGACTCTCAGGATTGAGCAGTAATAACATTAGAGGATCAGTCAAAACGTCAGAAAAAAAACCAAACCTCAGAAGTTTTTTTTTTATTTTATGCCCATTTCTGGATGCCTGTGCTCACTTACTGGGTCGTTCTCTTCCTAAGGCTAGCACTCCCTAACAACTCCCCAGGATTTCGCGAAAGGATGGATTTACCAACACACCTAGCCAGGCCAGTAAATCAACTGCCATGCCCCGCCACACCATCAGGCCAAAAGGTCTGGCGCCCTGCCCCCGGCAATAGCCATTTCCTGGTGGAGGAGGGGAGAGTTTTAATGACCCCAGAGCGCAGAGACCCCAGAAAGGCTGGGACTGGAAGATGGCTTTTCCAATTCCCACACCACAGGTTTGTTGTTGTTTAACATTAGATTTCACACTCCTTATCTTTGTGTAACTAGGTGCATTTACTGCAGAGGGTTTCATTCAGACTTTCACAGTTTTTACCAGGCTCCCAGTGTTAAGGAAAAGGCTTTCGTGCTGAGCTTGGTACCATGTCCAGATTCACTCAGAAAATAATAATCTGAACTGCCGCAAGACAGGTGCTGAGCCTTACCCTCCAGTAACCACACACCAAGCTCTACGACCGGCCGAGGCTCGCTTGCAGACAAGCAAATCCTAGATTCCTCCCTCGTGCCGTTGTACACAGATAGGGCCTACTGCTAATACCACCAGAGTCCACCTGCAGCTCCCCACCAGGCCCTGTCCATACCCAGCCTCTCTCAACCAGCACCACCAGTGCCCAACCCAGTGCCTACAAGAATACAATGGGATAAATCCCAGATCCTCTTGAGCAGATCTGCATCCTCCACCCCAAGCCTTCCCCCGTTTCTCCAGTCTGTTCCCCTACCCAGCCCTGCATGCAGCTCATCCCTTGCAAAGCTGTTGTTCTCCCACCACACCTTCCAATCTTAGCATCCCACTCCCATCCCTGCTTCTTGGCCTCTCCTCCACTGCTCGCTTCTCCACCAGCTTCCCCCCAAAGCGTTGCACCCTACCCCGCAGCCCTATCGCCCTGCCTGCCCTCATCAACCCCGCACGCCCCTGCAGCTCCAGGCTTACCCTGCCCCACAGAGCCCCCGCTGCCCTCAGACCCCCCCCCATCCCCCCAACCTCCCCATCCCAGCCCCATCCCAACCCCGCCGAGCCCCTTCTGCCCTACCCCT
>VWZK01018384.1:0-31430 GCA_013396935.1 Baryphthengus martii | reverse complement strand
CCCGCCCAGTGCTGTCATAGTCCTGCCAGGCAGGGAGAAGGTGCTTCTCATGCATCATGCTGCAAGGGGATCCCTCAGGTCAGGCAGGACAGTCCCCCTGTCCTCACTGTCCTCTTTCCCACCAGGGTAGCCTGGAGTGTGTGCTGGCCAAGGTGGCAGAAGCCAGCCAGCACCGGGAAGAGGTAGCAAAAAGCATCACTATGGAGCACAAGGAGTGCCTACAGGAGTCTGGCCTCAACCCCCTGGAGATACAGCACCCTGGGGCTCTGGGGACAGGACAGGCTCTCAGCCCCTTCCTGCCTATCAGCACCCTTGGTGAGCTCCCCACATCCACTGCCCAACATCTCGGCTGCCCTGGGGTAGGTAAGAGAAGATGGGTCCTGTCTGACCAGGGATGTTCTGCTGAGCCCCAGTCCTCTCCACAGCATCACCCACATGAACAGCAGTGTGGATTTGTCCTTTAATCACACCCCAAATGGGTGACACGGGAACAGTGCTGTGGTGGGTGGTGGACACTCGCTGCCCACAGGTTCACAGGGAGGAGGAGAGGAGGAGCACTGGAGAGATGTCCATGCCGGGGCAGACCTGAGATGTGTGAGGTTCGTTCCTCCAGCGCCTCATTGATCTCTGCTGCTCCCTCTCCTTTTCGCACAGTGGCCCAAAGGCCAGCCCTGGGCTGAGCCAAGCCTCAGGCTCCCCCCTCCCCTGGGTCGTGGTGTGGATGGAAGTGCCTCGGCTCTCCGGGGAGCTCCCAGAGCCTGGAGCTGGGCAAGGGTATCAGTGCAGTGTCCCTAGGTACCCCGGGAGGCAACTGGGCAGGCAAAGACACGAGTCTATCTTCAGGTTACAAAAATCCATCCCCACAGTCAATAAAAGCTTGGAGCCAGCCTCGGTCAGTGGAAACGAGTCTCTGGAAGGTATGATGCTGTGAGGAGCCCCATCATGGGCACAGAGACATGGCAGCCGTGCGTGCAACAGCCGTGCCGAGCGGTGCTGTGCTCTCCGGGGCCACCGATGGGCTGGATGTGGTCGAGGTGCTGTTTGGGGGAGCCTGGCCGGAGGCAGGGTGCTCCTGGGCTGCTAGAACGCCTGGTGCAGCCTTCTCTGCTCCTGCTGGCGCGGGCTCTGCAGGGACAGAGCGGGAGCATTGCGGGCAGCACACAACCACCCACCCCACTACACTCCACCCTTGCCCCATGGGCAGGTTGGAGGAGTCTTTCTGCACGTCCCCTGTGGCCAGGGGACCCGGCAGCCCCCTCTTGCCACTGTCACAAGTGCCAGGCAATTATTGGAAGAGGCAGAGCAGGATACTCAGAGCGGCGGCAGGCTGCGAGCAGCAGTGCCACAAGAGCCTGGCAAGAGGAGTTACCTGTGTGAGCGTTATACTGTTGGCAGCAGCCACCAGCCAGGAGCCAGGTCCCTTTGGTCCCACCTCAACATGACAGAGCCCAGGGGAGCCGTTGGGAGAGGACAGGGAGGGTGTGTGGGAACCTGAGGCAGGGTCACTGTCCTCAAAGGACAGCAGAGGGGATAGACCAATCTGGAAGAGCAGAAGAGGGAAAGGTGTACAGCTCCTGGTGCTCCAGGACAAGCCAGGTCCCCCAGGGAGGACCTCATTCGGCAGGCCTGGGAGCAAGACACCCACCCCATCATCCAGCCTTGCAGCACCCCAGAGCTTCCCAGCCAGGGTGGACCCACACTGGGATCCCAAAACCTACCGACTGGTAGAACGCGTCGCCTGCGGGGTCGATAACCAGCAGCGTCACCTGGTCATCATGGGCACGGATCCTGAGAACCGTTTCATGGTGGTCCAGCCCCTCGATGCTCTCACCATTCACAGCCAGAAGACGGTCGCCTTCCTTCATCCCTGCCTGTTCGGCCGGCAGCCCTGCATCCACCTCCCACAGGAACTGACCTGCCACAGTGGGACAGAGGGATGGTGGGGAGATGCTCACAGAGGCATTCAGCCAGAGAAGAGCTGTCATTACTGCCCCTGTGTGCAGGTGGGGACAGGGTCCTGCTGTGGGCATGGGACTGGCAGTTCTTTCTGACCCTCAGCCCCCCTCACCTGTGGCCCCCGAGCTGCAGTCATCCTCCTTGAGCAGAAACCCGTAGCCAGCCGGACCCTTCACCATGTGCAGCTCCCGGACCTTGAAGGGGAGCCAGGAGGTGTCTGCCAAGGCGGCCGTGACCCGCAGGCCTCGCAGGCGGTAAAACTCCTCCACAGCGCTGGAAGCCACCAGCAGCGTCACCTTGCCGCCGCTCTGCTTAAGCTGGATGGGAAATGCAGGGCGTTCAGTGATGTTCCCAGCCCTGGTCCCCAACCCACCCGTGCTGGGGGTTCCTCACCTTTCTGGCGAGCTGTGCCTGTGAGTAGCTCCTCACGCTGGCCCCATTCAGCTCCAGAAGCCAGGAGCCTGGTGGCACCCCTGCTCTCGCCGCTGGCCCGTCCGGCTGCACCGACAGCTGGAAGGTGCCCTTCACGCCTGTGGGGAGAAGAGGTGGTCCGGGGTGAGTGGGGTACTGCACCAGGGAGGCCCATGAAACCAACATCCTACTACACCCTTTACCTTCTGGACTCGACACACTGAAGCCAAAACCACTTTTGTCCTGCGTGATGTGGCAGAGGCGCGGGCGGATGTCAGCCGGCAGCATCTGGGACAGGTCCCTGCCCAGGGTTTTGGCTGCTTCGTAGGAGTTGCCATCCAGCACAGCCAGTAGGACCTGGTTCCCGCTGGCCTTGATCTTCTGCACCACCTGGAAGGACTCAGACTGTGAAGCCTGAGCAGGGTGCCCCTCCAACCACAGCCTGTGGGATCAGGGTTCTGGGGGGCAGCAGGGTCCCACACCCTCTGTGCCCCTGGCCGAGGAGGACCTGTGTGTTCCCACAGCCCCAGGCTGCTCCCATCTTACCCTCTGGTGGTCCATGTGGTCCACGAAGTGGCCATTGACCTGGAGGAGCCGGTCCCCATCCTGCAGCCCCCTGCGCTGGGCCAGCCCTCCCAGCTCGACCTGCCGGATGACGTGGCCCTGGCAGCCCAGCTCCTCATTGAGGCAGAAGCCGAAGGTCTCTGAGCTGCCCTTGCTCAGAAGGTAGAAGCGTGGCTCCCCCAAGCTCTCACCATCTGTGGGGGGCACGGCCCGTGAGCAGAGCCCTGCAGGTATCCTAACACAAGCTCTCTACCCCATCCTGAGCTGGGATGTCTCCATCACCACTGAATTACATCTTAACCTGCCCACAACAGCCCAGCATGAGCGAGAGCAGCACCCCAGTGCTGCCCAGCTGCCAGAAGTCCCTGCTGATACAGGGATGCCCTGGGGAGATAAGGGTATTTACCCATGTCCTCAGTCAGTGACAAGGCAGGGTTGTCAATCCCATCTTTGGGGTTAAATTCAAATTTTCTGAAATGATAAAGGGCAGGACAGGCCATGTTAGTCCAGCAGCGTGGCCTTCCCACTGCCCTCTCCAGCCCTGCCTTGGGGAGCCCCATTCCACCCAGAAAGGACCAGCTGGGGCCACAGCTCCAGTGCCTCCTCTTCCTTGGGGAAGTCCAATCCTCTTGGTCTGTCCCCCTACATCTCTTCTGAGTTAATAACTCAGAGGAGACCCTCCTGAGGCAGGCAGCTGGGATTGGCAGCTGTGTTCCATACCACCTCAGCAGAGCATGTGCCCCAGCCCAGCTGTAGGGCCAGGAGCCCCAGGAAGCCCCTGGTCAGGGGGAGCTCAACACTTACATGATGGACTTCTTGTCACCCTCGAGCCCTGCAGAGGGAGAGGAGAGGTCAGTGCAGGAGGCAGCGGGCTGGAAGCAGACACCACACTCTCGAGCACTCAAGGCTCATCCGTTTTCAGGCTGAGCCATGCCCTGTGAGGTGAGTTTGCCAAGTCCACGCAGCCCCTCCAGCCGCTCTACATCCCAGCTCCAGCCTGCGCCTGGGCACAGCTCGGCCCTTGGCCCCATCACCAGAGTCCTCTTGCATTTCAAAGCAGCAGGACACCCGCTGCTTGGGTCCAATGGGCACCCACTGCTCAGCCCAGCAGGGTCCTGCAGCACCAGGGGCAAAGTAGGGCCAGGCAGTGGTATGGAGGTTAGTCCTGGGGCTTCATAGGGCTTTTGAGTAAGGGATGAGAAGAGTCACCAGAGCCCCAGATAGCTGGCTGCAGCCAGGATATAGAGACGGAGGCCTTCCCCTGTGCACCTCCCCATAAAATCTCTCCCCGCCTTTTCCAACACCCCTAAAACCAAGGAGAAGGGATTCCCGCTAAGGAACCCCAAACATCCATCAGTATTTTCCTGGATGCCTCTAGCTCCTTTCCATGACCTGGCTGGGCTCTGACACTGCCCTGCTCTGTGCTGAAGCAGGGTCTGGAGATGTGTGTGCGTGTAAGGATCTCGTCAGGATGAAGCCCCACTGCCCCAGCACATACCTTTTGTTTGCTTCATGGCTGCAGCGAATGCGAGAGGGAGCAAGGTACAGAGTGAAGTGGCAGGGAAGCCGGTGTCCCCGCCTCTTCTAAGATGCCCCAGGTTTAATGGTTAAACAGCCCCGACGTCTCCCCTGCCCTCCCTGTCTCAGGGCACTGCCAGCCCTCACCCAGAAGAGCTGGGAACAGTGGCCAGCAACCTGGGACACTCAGCTTGGGAACGGATCCTGGTGTCCCCAGCTTCCACCTGCTCCTAAGGGTGGCACACCACGAGGAAAACCAACTGGTTCAGCATAGGCTGGAGCAGAACTGATCTGCCCCATCCTAGCCCTCCCAGATGGCAAAGGGCCAGAGCTCTCCATTCCAGCTGCTGGAGGTCCCTCCAGCTGGACCAGCAACTCCTCATTCCTCCCCCAGGAAGGGCCCGGAGAGATCGAGTCTTGGCACTAGTATGCTTCGGTGGAAACAAAGCGGTGCACTTTAATGCTACCAAAGGTTTCACAAGTGAGCCCAAGTCCTGCCCCTCTGCCACTGCTGTAGCTCATGGCCGGGGTGCAGGGGCTGGGTCTCTGCAAGCCCAGAAGAACAAATCCCACTTGCTCCTGGCCTGGTCTCTGTACAGTTCTTCCACACTTCAGCCTTGCCTGCAGATGAGGGTTGAGCCTCACATACCCAGCAGCTTTGACAGCCTTGGTAGTGCCCAAACACTAGGCATGTCCGCGTAGATACGGTGGCAGGGGATGTGCTGCTGGGACACAATCCAGTGTATCCTCTCCAGCAGCACTGCTCCCTCCCTGGCTGGGTGGATGGACAGCAGGTTAGAGGGTCCCGTGCTGAAGTTTCCCCAGCATCTTCTTGACCTCGCTCTCAACTCGTAGGAACTTGGCTTTCCTCCAGGGGTTGGCAGTCTGCCTCCGGCTGCTCTCAAGGTCCTGCAGGATGAGGACAAGGTGCTGCCGAACCCGCTCACGGTCCCAGAAAGGCAGATTCCTCTGCACCACGTTCAGGATATGGGACCAGTAGTCGGAGACGTCAGTGCCTGCTGTCAGAAAGACCAGAGCTCTGACGCCGTCCCGGTCCATGCGCAGGCTGTCGAGTGCCCGCTTGCCGTCCTCACTGATGTCGTTGAAGTAGAGACTGCAGGTTAAGAGAAAAGGAGCGGGAGACACAGTGAGGGCCGAGGGGCAGGACGCAGAGGCAGAGAGGGGCTCCCTGCTCGCTGCCAAGGGGAGGGACGCTGGGTCAGAGGCATTGCCTGCAGGAGGGAAGAGATGGGGCAAAGGGAACTCACTGCACTTTGTCCAGCGTCGCGTGCTTTTTGGCCACCTCCACCACGCGCAGGGCGCCCGTGTCTGTCAGGGAGTTGTAGCCCAAGTTGAGCTCCTGGAGGTGCTGGTTCTTGGTCAGGTGCTGAGCGATGACCTCGGCTCCCTGGTCCCCCAGCGCGGTGTGCAGCAGGGACAAATGGGTCAGGGAGCGGTTGCCTGCCAGCGCCTCAGCCAGGTATTGTGCCCCCTGCTCCCCCACGGGGTTATTCGTCAGGCTGTGGACACAGGAGCTCAGGGCAATGCCAAGGCTGGGCAGGGAGCCCAGAGCCAGGGCAGGGACAGTTTCATGCAAGGACAGAGGCCGTACTCACCGCAGGTTGCTCACCACACACTTCTCATGCAGGAGCAGGTCGCGGATTTCCTTGCAGGCATCAGAGCCAAGGCTGTTGAGCTGCAGACTGACGCAGAGTGAGACGGCAGGGTTGCAGGACCAAAACGGCTGTTACCTGCAGGGCTGCCAACCCTGCTCTCTCAATTTTCCCCGTCCCTCCCCATCCCCACCCTACTTGGGCTCCCCAGGCAAGACCACGCAAGGCAGCTTCTCCAAAAGAGAAACTGAAACCACACCAGGGCTCGAGTAGCATCAGTCAACAGAGCCAGTGCCAGCAGGAGCAAGGGAAAGGGAAGGGGATGCAGAGTCCCTCGGGGGGGGTGGGTGAAGGTCTGAGGAGGGATCAGGACCTCACCAAGCCCTCCTGAGCATCTGGAGGAAGAGAGTGCGGCACAGCCCCGCAGCAGAGCCGAGCCCATCTCTGGCGAGAGCGGTTCGCCACCCCCCGGGCGACGAGGAGCCTGCAGCTCCGCATCCCGCCGGGAAGAGAGCCCAGCCCTCGGCGCTGCCCAGGCTCCCACCCTCCTGCCCGCGGTCAGGAGCAGCAGGGGGATGCTGCTGCACGGGGGTGCTGGGTAGCTCCGGGGGATAAGCAGTGGGGGGCATCTGGTACCCACCAGCCTGTGGTACCAGACGCAGAGAGCGGCCCAAAGATTCTATGGGAGGGTATGTTGGGACTGCAAATCCCAGGGGGCAGTGCCCTAGCAGGCTGCTCAAGGAGCATTGCCTCTTGGAAGCTGTGGTCCTCCAGGTCTGCATTGAGGATAAAGGAGGGCATGCACACCCTTCCCTAGCTTTGCCATGCTCGGGTTTCTAGTGGCATCCCTGTGATGGGCAGAGGCGAGGGAGAGCTCAGTTTTTGAGCACTGCCCAAGGGCAGAAGGCAGCGGTACTCACTGGAGAGCTTTGCATCGCAGCAGGACAGGGAAGAGGATCCTCAGGCTGCTTGTGTCGAGGTTGCAGGAGGCCAGGTTCAGCTCTTCCACCTCGTGGCATGTGGTGCCCATGACAGACGCCAGGACGGAGCACTTGAGAGGGGTCATCTTGACAGATGAGAGATTGACAGTCCGGAGGGAGTGGATGGCCTCAGCTGTGAAGCGCTCATTTTGGAACTCGTGAAGGAAGAAGAAGTAGTCCATCAGCTCAGAGGGGGGAAGCCCCTTGCGGCTTTTCCTGATGACTGTCTTCTTCATGGCCTTAGCAATCTCAAAGGCTGCCAGGTTCTTGATGGAGCAGCCCAGCTGCTCAAGGATGGCACGGTTACGGCGGGACAGTATCCCACCCATGAAAATGGGGAAAAGTTCAAAGACCTCATCATCAGGGACCTCATCAGGGTGCCGCATAGGGCCCTCCACACCCAGGATGCTGGAATTGATCTGGTCCAAGACATCATCGTTGTAGTAGTCCTCCTCTTTGAACAGCTCCTCTGCCATGGTGTGGGCAATAGCACCCCGGTCCTTACCGCTTATCCGGGAGAAGTAGCGAGGGAAGATTTTGAGCAGGTTGAAGAGCACTGGCAGGAAGCGCAACGGCAGCACCTTGGAGATGATATTCAGAACGATGACAACATCTTCACTCACCTTCCCAATGACCTCCGACAGCTCTTTCCCCAGTCTCTGTGCCAGGGTCTTCTTCTCACCCAGCACCACATACAGGGCTGCCAGGTACTCCTGCATGGCAGGGATAGTGAAGACAAAGGTGTGCTCTTTGCCTGGCTGCACACATGGAGTGAGGAAGAATCGGAAGACATCGCTGCGGAAGACCTCCAGGAGGTTGAGCTCACTTTCAGTCTTCATCTCCACCTCAAAGCACTGCTTCAAATCATCCTCTGAGAAGCAGGTCTTACGGGACATCACCCCTTCGTAGGCCAGCTTGCCCACTGTCTTGGCTACGTACTTCATCATGGAGATGTTGGTAGGATCAGTGCTGTCCAGCACCTCCCCACTGAAGTTGAGCCTCAAGAAGCTGGTGTAGATGCCAGTCAAGGTCTGGCTGGGAGGCACTGTCCTGGTGAAGTAGAGGAAGTGCAGTGTGGTGCACACCAGCCAGCAGTAAGAGGGCAAGAAGCAGGCAGCGGCTATTTGGTTGTGACGCTCCAAGTTCCTTGACAACATCTCCACCAAGTTTTCCTGCTCGCCTGTGCTGCTACTCACACTGCTCTCTCCACTGCAGCCAGGCTGGCTGAGACGCATCTGGAAGTACAGCTTCTGCAGATTGGTGTCGGAGAAGCCGCAGATCTCAGCGTAGCGACCCACATACTTGCCGGGGATCCGGCGCACCGCTGATGGGCGAGTGGTGACAATGATGCTGGCCTGGAAGCAGAGAGCTGGGTGAGTTTGGAGGTGTTCCCTCTGTGACTTCGATCTAGGCTCAGTAGGGTCCCAAGTGCGTGACCCACATCTAGATGCACAAGGATAATACCACCCAAGAGCTGAGATTCAAGAAGCTGCTGCCCAGAGGGTGTTGGTTTAAATCCTGCCCAGGAAGAAGGGACAGAAGAGCTTTCCCCATCCCATGCTAGACATACATGGAGTCTGGAAGACCACAGCCCAGCAGACTGACTTCTTTGTCTTACCAGATCTCCCCAGCGATCCCACAGAGACAAACCAGGAATGGAGGCTGCCTGTTCCCTCACAGCCAAACTGGACTACAAGCCATTTAGCACCACGGCCGTGTCTGCCATGCCCCAGGGCTCACCCCCAGCCTTTCTCCAGAATGAAGGAGCTGAAGTGAGACACTGACCTCTGGCAGGAGGTATTTTCGCAGCAGGTTGACCACGATGGCAGAAGGAGGCACAGGCTCACTGGGGTCACAGCACAGCTCCGTGCCAGCCAGACGGAAGTCCAAGTTGAGGCGCTCCAGGCCATTAAGGATGAAAAGCACCTTGAGGTTGGAGGTGCCCAGCATCGGCACCACGTCCCGAAGGTGCTGGTACTTCTTGGTTATGAGGCGCCGCAGGGAGATGGGAGCGTGACTATGGGACAGGTCCTCGCAGGAGAAGGGGATGACCAGCTCAAAGCGGGGTAGGCGCCCGTGGCACCAGTCCACTACCATCTTCTTGATGAGGGTGCTCTTCCCCGTGCCCACAGTGCCATACAGCACCACGTTCTTCACCTGGCGCCCACAGGCATCCACATCAAAAAGGTTCTGGAGGCTGATAACCTGGCTGCAAGGCTGCTGGAGCTGGTTCTGGATGGTTAGGTCAGGCGAAGGCTTCAGAATTTCCTCCAGGGAGCTCTCCCGGATCACTGGGTCTACATGGACTGCGTCCAGCGAGAAGGAAGGCCCAAACTGCCTCTCCTCATTGGGCTGGTGGCTGAACCATGCAGACAGGATCTTCTGGTGTTTCTTGATGGTATCTGGGAAGAAGAAGATTCTTGACAAGACAAGGGTTTCTCACTGACAGGGGCCTGGGGAAATTGCCTGTCCAAAGCCACTGCAGTGAGGTGGCTGCAGAGGGGACAGAACCCAGTTCTTGCAAACCCTCACACTGCCCAGGACAGGGCTGTCCCCAGCCCACGGTGTAAGACTCTCCATACTCCTCAGCACAGAGCTGCAATCTTACCAGAAGGGGCCACATTCCTCATCTGGGACAGGCCATGGCGAGAGGATCTGGGCTGGGCAGAGTGCTGCTGGGATCCTCCTTGGTATCGAACACAGCCCCTGCAAAACAAAGGAGAGTGTCACAAGGAGGGCAGGGGCCAGCAGCAGTCTTGATGGTCCCAAGGCTGCCAGCTCAGCCACCCAGATACCATGGCAAACAGCCACAGGCAGAATGGGCCGGGCCCAAGCTGTGTGGCACTGTACCTGGGGAGGGAGGTACCACTTGCAGGAAGGATCTTCCTGAGGAAATAGCTGCCTGCAACACCTGGTGGGGCAGAAGAATGCACAGAGTCAGGGATGGGAGCTAACTCCAACAAGCTCCCCGGCTTCACATCCTGCTGGGGTGACCCACAGACTGCACAGGCTCCACGGAGCATCTGGGGTGGGGTGTCCACCAGGCACATAGCTTCCCTGGGGACAGGACAGATTCAGGGTCACAGTCGCACCGCCCAACTCACTTGGCACTGGAGCAGCACACAGATACACACTCCGGGTCCCCCTGCTCCCTGGCAGGGATCGATGCAGCTGTATCCAGTTGCCCCAGGGCAGGCAGCTCTGGCATTGCATGGCCCGGGACATCCTGCCTGAAAGAGGGGACAGCCTATAAGGCAGGCTGAGTGCCTGGACCTGCCTGTTCCTTGCCCCAGCCTGGCTTTGTAGCCTGAGGATGTACCTACCTCTACACTATCCCACCCCAGGGATGCCTGGATTAGGAGCGACCCACTCCCACATCTGACCCCAAAAACCCACCAGCCATAGGGAACAGCAGTGGACTGGCCAGAGCTGAGCAGAGCTGAGGTGGCAGAAGCATGTGCCACCTCACACATTTTAGGGCTTTATATTAGAATAAACTCACCACCCTTCCCAGATTGCCATGAAAACCTGTAAAACCAGGAGCTGGGAGAGAAGAGACAGCAGAGAAGGGTTTAGAAAAGGCAGAAAAAGAAGGTGATCCCATATCCACATGCATGGTGGCTTCCCCCAGTTTGGTCCTGGTGTGCCCTGGGGCTGCCCATGGTGGCTGACCCTGCTGAGCGGTGCCATCCTTGGCAGCTGCTGAGCCCTCTTGCCGGCCCTGCCAGGGCAAAATGAGGGCAGAACACCAGAGTGCTGAGCACAGCCTCCTCCCCTTTCAGTCAGCCAGGGAGGCTGCAGCCAGCAGTAGCCAAGGCATAGGCTGGCAGGGGGCTGCAGGGGCTCAGCTGGTCCATCAGGGCTGCACACCTGGCGCCCAGCAGTATGATTTTTTCCCAGGCAAAGCACTGAGAATCTCGGAAGCTCCAGGGTGTTTAGGCAGCTATCCTGCATGAGCCCAGCTCCACAGGGCAGAGCAGGATGGGGTCAGCAGCTCTTGCTTCCAGGGATGTGGCAGCGCAGCACCCTGCCCAGACATACCCACTCCAATATGGTCCAGTCCAGCAAAACCGGCTGTGCCAGCGCTGACGCAGGCTCCCGCCCCTGCTCAGCAGGGCGATCCTTCAGGAGCACAGGTTGTGCTCACAGCTCCCAACACCCTGAGAAACTGAGGCACGAGGAGGGAGAGTGTAAGAAAACCCCAGCAGACAGGCAGGGACAGGGTGCAAATCTCTCTACATTTGGGCTTCCCCAGGAGAGGACGAGCAGGGTGGCAGCTTGCCCACACCTCCCGCAGACCAGGCTTCCTGCAGTCCCTCACCATGTTATGCAGGTGGAGAAACTGAGGCACAGCAGCAAGGGCAGCAGAGCTAACCTTGAACCTGGGTGTCCCGGCCTCGAGGCCTTTGGAGCAAGCGAACTCCAACGTGTCCCATGCCTGGCTCCCAGTCCCTTCCCACACTCTGGCTGCCCAGGGCTCGCTGCCGAGCAGAGGGCCCCGCGCCGCCCGCCTGCTGCATCCCCCCTTCAGGGACCCCTGGTGCACGCCCGGCCCATGAGCCTTTGCTCCCCCGCCTCCTCGCTTCCGTGTCCGGAGGGACATGGTGGCCGAGGCCATGGTGGTGGGGGATCTGGAGTCCAGGACACTGGTGGGGCTGGCACTGAGCAAGACGAGAGCGATGGCTGTGCACAAAGCGGCGGCGTTACCTCTGGCAGGGCTCCTCGGCAGGGAGGATGAGTCCACGGCTCGTCGTGCTCCTGCTGCCAGGTGACGAGTTGGTGGGGCCTGGCGAGGAAACCCTGGTGCTGCTCAGCTGTCTCTCTGCCTTTGTCCTGGGAAGAGGCTCCTCTCCGGAGATGGCTGTTTTGCAACTAGAACTTCCTGCAATGCCGTCCTGTCCCATCCCGCCCCGCGCACAGCGGCTGCCAGCTCCACCAAGCAGGCTGGTGAGAGCCGGCACGTCCTTGCTTTGTGGACACGACAGAGGCTCTGGCAGGCACAACGTCAAGGAAAACACCAGAACCCTCAAACGCAGCGGGACTCAGGGTATGGGGGGGTCCTGGGGTCTTACCAGCAGTGTTGCAACGGGTGGGCTCCTCCAGACACATCTGGTGGCTCTGCTGGGGAGCTGGTGCAACAGAAGCCCGCAAGAAGTCCTCCTCCAGAAGGAAATGCCCCCGAGCTCACACAGAGCATGGTGGAGGGAGCAGAACAGCAGTCCCGCAGGGAAAAGAGCCCAGAGGAAGGTATACTGGTAGAGCAGCCCAGCACCACCTGGTTTCGCCTGGCTGTGTAACCCACGTGGCCAGAGGTGCACACACACACAGAGACAGGTATACGTACCCTGTTGCTGCTCACAGATCTGCTCTGGCAACCCAGTAAGGTGGTTTTTGAGACCAGAGCCAGTGGCATCTGTAGGGCCACATCCACCCTGCTCTGTCCCTGGGTACTGTCCCAGGAGGTACCCACCGCAGCCGGCCACAGCCAGTGCTGAGCCAGAGGGGCTGGGGCCGAGGGTTCTCACTCGGGTAACCCCAGAGCCTACCCCAAGGGGCTGCACGCAGCCCACGTGGACATGCACGTGCCCCCACACCTTTGCACATGCTGGGCACCCACCTGCCCCCAAGCTGCCCCCAGCACCCCCCTCCACACCCCAACAGAGGGACACCCACCCATATACCTGGGCACATACAAGTCCGCTCTGGCCATTCAGAGAGGGGACACTATAAATATAAGTACACTATAAATATAAGTACAAGTACACTATAAATATAAGTTTTATTGATGTGTGAAATCCAACAAGTACAGCTGGCATCTCAGAAAGACTGAAAGAAGCCGCAACACCTCCACCTGCTCAACAGCTCCTGGAGCCCTCTGGATGCTGGTGAGCACCAGTAGCAAGCTGGGACCCGGGCACCCTGTCCCTGCGGGGCACTTACCTGCTTGTGCAGCACAGCCCAGAGAGCCAGCAGGGCCCTGCCAGCAGCCCCGTGCTCCCTCCAGAGCCCAGGGGTCACCTCTGCCCTGCCTGGTTCCTGCCAGGCTGCAGCAGTGGGCAGTGGTGCCCTGGCCCCGCTTTGCAGCCTCCTCCCCGCGAGGCAGAAAGACCCGGGCAAATGCCACCCAGGCAGGGCGCGCAGATTCCCTTGGCCCTTGAGCTGTTATCTGCATCCTAGTTTGGTAAAAGGTCCCAAGAAGAAAGCTATTCCCCTCTGGCCAGGTGGAAGAGTGGGTTTCAACAGCTGCTCCTCTCTGCATCACCCACCCTGCCCTCTGTCACACAGGCTACACTGCACAACCTCCTCTGCATGGGTGGACACGGCCAAGGCTGGAAACCCACAGGGTCCAGCAGGGACAGGGGCAGACATCCCGAGGAGCCACAGGCTGCCCATGGCACCAGGAGCTCCCATGGCAGAGGGGCAGGACAAATGGTGTCCAGACACCATGAGAAGGAAACACTGGTTTATTGCCTGATTTAAGAGAGGGGTGGAGCCCTGGGAGAAGCCCCAGGCCCTCCCTGGTTTAGCCCAGTCTCCCCTCCAGCTGACCCCCCAGCACCATCTGGGTGATGATGCATTTGTTCTTCTTGTGCGTGTGACAAAGGTGGCCTGGACGTGCGTGGAGGTGAGAGACTATACCCCTGCTCCCCTGGCTACCTTCACAGCACGAGTGAGGGAGAGGCAGCCGTGATACAGCCGTGCCTGGGGGCTGAAGGAGACAGGCTGAAGCAGTTTTAAACGGGCTGAGGTTCAGATGGTACTCCCAGGGAGCTGGAACCATGGCCTGAACCACATCCTCGTCCATTCAAAGTGCATTTCAAGAGATGGCAGGGGACAGGAGGGGAGAGGATGTGTGGGTGAAGAAACCTGCTCTCCTCCATCACACTCCTCATGATTATCCAGACGCGTTCCTTGGCGGGATTCCCGCAGCAAGGAGCACCCACGGCCCCCTCCCCTGCTCTGATAAAGTGCATCCTCGCTGCTGCATGCCAGCCTGGCACATGGGTGCTCCCCACCCACTCAGGACAAGGCAAAACCCAGCCTGGGCACCCCTGGCCCCACACCACAAAATGACCGGTGTTATTGCCAAGGGGTCCGGCGCAGCCCAGCTTGGTGCCTATCTCGCTCTGAAGAGACTGTCCCAAAGAGATGCTCGCTGGCCAGCGGGCTGGAGCAGCCGAACCTCTGGGCCTCCCACCGTCTCTGGGATCGTCCTCGCTGAGAGGAAGGGGCAAGGGATGATCCTGTTCTGGCCCCTCAGCTCTGTTCACAACTCAGGCACCGTTTGCCCTTTGGCACCACCGAGGGTGCCTTTGCCTGGGACGGGGTCTGTCGGAGCTGGACCCTCTCTGCCCAGATCCCTCGCTCATCGTGGCCCCTTTGTACCAACACGTTCACTTGCTGGCTCCGCTGGAAGTGCCAATGCCTTTCTCTGGGGCACCTCAAGCCTCCTGCTGCCCTGGCCCTGGGGATGAGAGGCACCAGCCCCATAACGCCCACTCCCCAGTACCTTTGCCCAACTCAGAGACACAGCCATCCTCCATCTCCAGGGCTTGTCCCAGCCTTCTGCCCCGCAGTGGCCGCGTACCTGGTCAGCTGGGACTCTGCAACCTGTGCTGTGCTGTGCTGAACTGTCCTGGAGATCCTGGGGGTGCTGACAACCACTCTGTCCCGGACAGGCTGATCCAAGGAGCCACCTGTGGAGCTACCTGCCTCAGCAGGCTCCCTCTGGCCACATGGAGCAGAGGCAACATGGGCAGTGACAGTCACAGGTGCCTGCTCCACACATGGACCATCTCTAGTCCGTCTTGTCCTGGTCATTCTGGGAGTGGTGGTGGCTGCAATGGCACAGGAGGCACCGTGTGCTGGGTGCAGACAGTAGCAGGACACAGTGCTGGGGACAGCAGTGCCTTTGGTGTGCAGGAAGCAGAACCCACCACAAGAGCTGCCAGGGAGCGGACAGGAGGCAGGAATTGTGCAAAGCTGCACCACTGGCATCTTCTGCCATCTTGGTATCCATCCAGGGGAACACGCTCAGCACGCTGCACTGGGCAATGCTGCACTAGCCACAGCCCAAGAGCAGGACAGAAGTGACGTATCAGTCCCATCAGCCCCACAGACAGTGAGATGAAGAAGGGCGACAGCTCACAGCTCCATCATCCCTCTGGGTCCCTTCCCACCCATCCACCTCATGACAGAGCAGACATGGAGACTCTTCCCCACTCAACCGTGCCCCTGCTGCTGCAGTTGGCAGCATCGTGCCCAGGAGACCGCAGCCCCCTAGTCTGGCATGGCTCCACTGCAAAGCACAGCACAGGGCTGGCAGGCAGTGAAGATCCAGGAGCAGAGGGGGATTTTGTGAGGGACAGCGGTAAGTCAGAGAAGAGCCCCTGGGGGTTTCCCCAGTGCTCAGCATGGAAAGGGCAGGTCCTGCTTCCAGAGCCTCTACAAGCTGTCGCAGAAATGCTGTCCAGGCAGGGGAAATCCAGTCTTGCTGAGTGCCCAGCACCAGTGCTGCCACGCATCTGCTGTCCACCTGCAGCCCAGCCAGGCCCTGCTGTGTGGAGCGGTGCCAACACGAGCCAGTAAAAGCAAAAGAACAGTCTCAAGGATTCTGCTGAAACCTGGCATTTGCCCTGCTGTGCCCTGCTGCTGGGAGCGTGCCACCAGCAGCAGCATCTCACAGACTGCACTTGAACCAGGGCCCAGCCTGTCAGGATGAGGCAGAGCTGCCTTCCCCATGTCCGTGCTCACCAGAAAAGCAGTGGGCTCCCACACTTGTAGGTGACCAGTGCAGTCCCGTGACACGAGTGCCAGCACACCCACAGGGACAGGCCTGTTCTGTAGCTGAGCAGCAAGCTGTGTTTCCAGCACAGCATGATCTGCAGGCGCTCCACCAGCTCTGCTCTCAGCTCTGTTCCTTTGGAGATCCAGCAAGGTGTTGAAGTGCTTTCCCTCTCTAAGGGGTGTGGAGAGGTGGGTGGCTTTGGAAGAGCTACCAGAGACTCTTGCCAAAAGGGAACTTTTCCTGATACCGGTCCCAAAGTGCAAAGCCCTTCTTGGTGTCGGGGTCACCCAATGGAAACAAACCGCTCCAAGACCTCACCTGCTTTCCAGTGCTGGCACTGCTTGGAACCCCCTTCTGCACAGTGCCATTCTGTGAGGAGGCTGGGCGTCCCTGGGGCTGGCAGCCCCTCCTTGGACAGCTAGTGCTGAGTGAGGCTCATCCTCTCTGTTCTGCTGAGGCAGCCACGGTTGTGCCGAGTCAAGAGGGGTGAGGAGCGAGATGGTACAAGAGAAGGGCTCAGGGTCAGCTCTTCTCCTGCAGTGGAGGCTCCAGCGATGGCACGGCTGAGACCAGCTCTGCTTTTGCTGGCACTGCCAGAGTGTGGGAACCCAAATCCTCCTTGCTCCATGCTGAAGGGATCAGTCACTTCTCTCCACGTTGGTTGATTTTATCCTTTTGGCTCAGATTCCAGAGGCAACAGAGACTGAACATGAGACTCCCTAAGGTACTGAGAATACTGTTCCGTTCCCACAGACCCTGCCACATCCCCAGGTTTGAAGATCCCATCTCTGAGGATGGCATCTGACCAGAAGTCTGAGACAGAGCCCCAAGTACTTCTCTGTCTGCTGGCTCCCTTTCCCCTCCATGCAGACTGGGAAGCAGTGGGGTTTATCAAAAAAATAATGACAGGAAAAAAGAGAAAAAGAAAGGGGAAAAAAAAAAAAAAGAGAGAGACGATTTGTGCAGAAAGAAAAAGCGGATGCAGCAATTTCTGTGGCTACAGCAACAGGAAACACTAAAGCCTTGTGCAACTTGGCCTATTGCATCTTTGGGCTCTTAGCATGGACACAGCAGCTGGGCAGGGCTGTGCTGCACCACCAGTCCATGCTCTGCTGGAGGGAGGCTCCTCCTGGCTCCAGCCCCAGGCTCAGGCAGCCCCAGGGCACTGCCCCTGCTGCTGACTTCTCTCAGCCTTGCCCAGCAAACAACCGCCTCCTCCACGGGACTGTCCCTGGTGTCCCAAGGTGTTTGGTGGAGAAGGGCAGTGCTGGGCAGGGGTGACAAGAAGGGACCAAAGCTCCATGAGGTTTGACTGTCCTGGAGGAGAGGGTGGCACATGCCAGGGCTGTACAAAACTTTTGCAATGAAGAGTGTGTGGAAAGGTTAAAACAGTTCCGAGATGTCTCAAAACCCTTCTCGACTGAGCCAGGCCTGGCTGGCACCTACTGACACCTCTGCTATGGTCCGTGACCTGCTAGGAGCACCGTGTCCATCTGCAGAAGGTCTCTCACAGCAGGCCAGGCCCGGGAACGGCACTGAGGCCCCACGGCCCCTTTATCTCTCTGATTTGACTTTGTACCTGAGGACCAGGTAAGCCAGGAGCCGCAGGATGACGAAGAAGATGCCCAGAATGAGGAAGTCCAGGTAGAGCTTGGCCTCCTCCACATCCAGCTCCTGCAGGATCTTGATAGGTTTTTGGAAAGGGCAGAATTCCTCGAGGCACTCCAGGTCTTCTCGCTCCATGGCATAGATGGTGAGAATGACGCCCTCAAAGCCGTACCTGGGGCAGAGCACACAACGAGAGTCACAGCGTGCCCCAGGCAGCCCCCTTCTCTCTGCAGCCCATGGGAGCCCAGGGCAGGGAGCTTCTGGACAGAGCAGGGGTTCCTACCTGACATAGGAGACATAGGAGCTCCACTGCAGGTAGGTGGGGATGGTCTTGAAGCTGACGAAGAAGCCCGAGAAGAGCAGGACAGGGATGGCAGTAACAGGTCCCACAAAGGTGGCCACCTGGGGAGCAGAGGCCACTGACGTCATGTCCCTTGTCCACAGGAGCACCACATCACCTGTGGTACTCACGCCTGACTATAGGCAACACTTCCCTCCATCCCTCCTTGTCATGGGGTCCCCTGCAACTCTCCTCCCATCTCCACGTAACAGACCAAGCCAGGGCCCTGTCTGACCTGTAGGGAAGTGGAAGCAGCTCCGATGAGAAGCCCGAGGGATTGGGCCACCAGGGCCGTGGCTGTGGCCAGGGCAGAGAAGAGCAGGAATCGCGTGGCCTCGGGTGGCTGGCCCGTCATCCAGTAAACGATGCTGCAGTAGGCGATGGGGCAGATCACCTGGAAGGGGTCAAGCAAAGAAACCACTCCGCTGGACCCGTGGCCATCCTCACCACACAGACCCTCCCTGGGGGATGGAGGGCCACAGGGACCCTCTCAAAGGCCAGCCCCAAGCAATTGGTAGTGTCAAGGAAGGCACATCAGCATCGGGAACGTGCTTTTACCCAGCCGAAAGCTCACCTGGAACGGCACATCCGCCATGGTCTTTGCCAGGTAATAGGCTTTCAGGCTGTACCAATAATTCAAGTGCTCTCGCAGGAAAACAGCCATTTCCTGGGGGACTGCAGAGAAACAAAGAGTTAGAAGCCAGCAGAGACCTGGCCTGGGCTGCTCCAGCCCCCATTCCCACCTGCCCTGGTGCAGGGAGATGCGGTGCTGCTTTGTCATGGGGCACCAGGCAGCCTCTGACCTGCACCACAGTCAGGGGCTCAGATGTTCACCAAGGAAAAAAAAGTCAGTGACCAGTGTGGGAACTTTCTGCATGGAAAAATCAGCTCGACTGGGGTTTTTTTAGGCAAACATTCTGAGGAAGTGAGAAAGAGGTGATGCAGCTGAAAACGCAGCTTTGCCGATATTTTCCCAGAAAAAAAATATTTTAAAAATTCCAGCATTCTGCTTTGAGCCAGCAAGTTCATTAGAGTCAAACATTAAGTAAAAGGCAAAACTGCAATAGACCCAAACAGGTTTTCCCCCTCTTGTTTGATTTTTTTTTTTTTCCCCCTCTCCTCTCTTATTTCCCTCCCTTTAGTCTAATTCATCTGGCTTCACCACACCTCGCCCAGCAGCCACACTCCCACACAGCTGGAGCACCCCCCTCTGCCCCAAGGACTGGGGGGGGCAGCAGCTCCTTACAGGTGAGGATGGTGGGCATCAGCGCGGCAAACATCAGGAAGAGCATGGAGAAGAAGAGAAAGCCGGTGTTGTTGAAGACTTTGCCGGCGTCGTTGCCGATGTGCAGGTAGAGCAGCCCGATCAGCACTCCGATGCAGATGTGGGACATGAACCGCAGATGCGTCAGCACCTGCAAGCACAGAGGGTACAGCTCTCAGCGATGCACGGCCGCATCCCACCAGCATTCCAGGGGAGCAGAGGACAACCTGCCTGCTCCCCAGGGGTCAGCCCTGTTCAATTCCTGTCTCTGCCTGCCCCCAGCCCCTCAGCCCTGGCCCAGCCGCCCCTGCCCTCACCGTGTCCCTTAGGATGCAGATAAAGGTTCTCTTGAAGAGGATGCAGAACTGGGTTGAAGTGCTGGTGGCAAATGTGTGGCTCTCAATGTGGTCCACATCCTGCAGGACCACAGACGAGTCAGAAACATAGGTCAAGTTCACAACGTGGGCAACTCGTTACCTGCCGTTCCCTATCGTTGCAGGAGGCTCCTCTTATCCCCACTCACCGTCACACAGTGTGATGGACATGATGGATCTGCCTTGTCGGGGCTGCTCTTCTTCTCGGCCATGGTGCACATGCCATTCTGGACGGCACGGAACAGGACGGGGTTGAGGTCCCCATATTCTCCTGAGGCCACCTCGATAACTGTGGAGAAGGACAGGACTCCTGAGAGGTGCTGAGGTAGCCCTTGCCATCACTCTGCTTGGCCTGCCAAGGCCGTGACCCTCTGGGTCTGGGGAGTGGGAGCCCAGCACAATCCCCACCCCGTGATGCTGCACCACGTGGCAGCACTGCCCACCCAGCACCTAACGAGAAGGGCATGGGCAGCTCTGTTCCCTGAATAATCTGGGGGAACACCAGGAAGCTCCTACAGCTTGGGCACTAGATTTGAACCTTGCCACCCTCTGCTCCCCACCACAGCCCCAGCTGGGGCAGAGGAACTCACTGAAGTCAGCAGGGTTGTGGTAAGTGGGGCAATGGAGGCCAAGACCCTTCAAGTAGGGGATGAGGTTGGTCACAATGCCTTTGAAGATGCACTGGCCCTGGCTCAGGATGTAGAGCTGCAAGAAAAATCCAGGATATGGCAGGTGCAGAGCAACCAGGGGCACTGTCTCCTGCTCCTACCCACCTCCCTGTCCTAGGGTGACACAAGGCACCCTTGCCAGACCCCAGGCATCAGGGCTGCGTGCCACACAAGCCCCACATCAAATGCCTGCAGCCCATCCCTCCCATGGCCCCTCTCCTGAGTCTTGGGGCCAGAAGAACCCTGCACCCCTGAAGAATCCTGTGTCCTAGCCCAGCCCAAACCTTGTCGAACATCTCAAAGAGCTTGGCGCTGGGCTGGTGGATGGTGCAGATGATGGTGCGCCCACCCTGAGCCAGGGACCGCATCAGGGAAACCACCTGGAAGCAGGAGGCACTGTCCAGACCGCTGTGGCCACGCAGGAAGGGGTAGAGGAGAAAGAGATAGCAGAGAAAGAAGAGGAAAGTTGAGAGGGGGAGAAGTAAATCCTAAAGATGCTTCCGCTTGCCTCCCCGTGCGAGCACCCTCCACTAGGATCGATAGAGAAAATTATCCATTTGCAGACCCAGCCCTGCTATGCCCCAGCCCTCTTGGAGCCCTGGTGGGTACAGATACATCCCACCCTCAGGTCTCATAGCCCTGTTTTGCTCCAGAGGGTGCCAGCAACCCTGGAGTGCCCTGGCAGGGGAAGCTCAGCTGAGCAGGCAGTGCTGGGGAGCCCCAGCCTCCACAGCCTCACCTGGTGGGTTCATCGAAGAACATGACGGGAGGGTTGTTCACCAGCTCCAGGGCGATGGCCAGGCGCTTGCGCTGGCCCCCCGACAGCGAGATGGTGCGGGTGTAGGAGCACTCCAGCAGCCCCAGGGCCGTCAGGATCTCGTTCACCTGCAAGACAGCCTCATTCACCATGGGTTCACCCCTTCCCTGCCACCTCCATTCAGATCTCCATCACTGGGAACCCCTCAGCATCTCTTGGTTCCCCCCTCAGGTCTTCCCTTCTCTACTGTCCCCACTCTGGGGAGAGATGAGGGGGCCTGGGCCCACCTTCCTCTGCACTTACCAGCTCCTTCTTCACCTCCTGCTTCTCACTCAGCTTCAAGTTAGCAGAGACCTGCAGGGAAAGGATGGGCAGGAAGACATGACTGTCAGCGGTAGGGAACAGAATCAGCTGCACCGTGGCCCCGTCCCTGCCCAGCTGAGGACTGGGAACAGTGGCTCAGAACAAAGGGAGCAAGAACAGCAGGATTTTGTTCCCGTGCCCCAGAGCCCTTGGAAATATCTGATGTCAGTGTGGGCTCAGTGCCCAAGGACACAGTCCATGGGATGCCCCACAGAGCCCAGCAGGCTGCCTGGCTTCTGCATCACTCACCATCATAGCCTCCAGCACGGTGAGGTGTGGCAGGAGCATGTCATCCTGCATGATGTAGCAGGACATTTTGCGGAAGGTGCGCAGGTCCCGTGGCCGGCCATTCACCAGGATCTGGCCCTTCATGCCAGTCTCCCTGCAGGAAAGAGGCAGGGGGGGGGAGAAGGAATGTAGCACAGGGTCCCCAGCCCTGCACCCCTAGACCCACTGGCTTCCTCCCAGCCTCACCTGTAGCCAGCCAGGATGTTCATGAGTGTGGACTTCCCAGCACCTGAGGGCCCCATGATCCCAATGAGCTCCCGCTGGCAGAACTTCCCTGACAGGCATTTGAGAAGAGTCTTGTACCCTGGAGGGAGGGAGAGAGCAGCATGGGTTTGGCTTTCCAGAGCAGCAGCAGCAGCGCTACAGAGACTGCAATGCCATCCCGGTACCTAGGGGACCTCAGGACATCCATGCATCGTGCCAGGGGCTGCGTGTGCCTGGAGACTGTCTCCATCAGCATCCCCAGGACTCCTGTCACAGCAGCTGTCATTTCCAGCATGATCTCTGACCCTAGTCCTCTGCAACCCCACTGAGCTCCAGTACCGAAGAGGCACATGCCCTAGATGACAGCAAAGACCATGGAAATCCCTGGGTAAGGGCACAGAACTGCTGAGGAAGATTACTGCTCTGACACTGGTCCTGGACAATGTTATCAGATCCCAGTCTGTAGGCTCAGTGAAGAGGGGCAGTGAGAAGCAGGGCAGCACGGAGCAGGCAGAGTCCCCAAGCCCGTGGGATGCCTGACTGCTGCCTTCATTGGCATTCATGCTGTGACACTGGGCAGCAGCCACTGCTAATCAGACCTGGAATTATCTCTGCTTTAAACGCATCTGATTAGTATTTTCTGGCAGAAGGAACATGATGTGTCGGGAGAAGGGAACAGGCACAGCCTCAGGGTCTCAGAAGCTGTCCCCAAAACGCAGCTCTAGCAGGAGAGCAACGGCATTGTACAGGATGCTAGGACCACACTGAAACACGGACTAAGTCTGAGCATCTCCCTGCTGGAAATATCCCCTGCCATGCACCCCGTGGTGGCAGCTGGTGTTGGGCGAGGGCAACACATCCATCCCCTGCCCACAGGCTGGGGCAAGCCTCAGGGCCACACTAGCTCATGGTTGTACAACACAAGGGGGGCAACCCCTCTGGTTCGTCCATCCTCAGGACCAGGGGTCTGGAGCTGCAAGCTCCCAGTTCCTCCTCGCACCCCTCAGGGTCAGGCAGAGGGGATCCAGGATCGGGCTCCGTAGGCAGAGGGGCAGCCAGGGGGCTGTGCACGATGACAGCAAATCAAGCGTGCCCAGCAGCCCCCCCCCGGCACATCCCGGCACCACGCACCCAGCTCCGGCACCGCGCATGCTGCTCACGTCGGCGCCACTGCAGCTTGCGCAGCGGTTACTCGCGTTCATTGACTGCCAGTAACCTCCTGCTTCAGCAGAGCAGGCAGCTCAGCCCGATCCTGGGAGCTCCTCGACAGCTCCTCCACCTGGGCCTGGCCCAGGGGACAGGAAAGTGTCTCCCACTGCCACCTCAGGATCCCAGCACCCCCCAGCATGCTCCTATCTGGCACCGCCCCACTGACAAGCAGCTGGTCCCCAGGACTCCCGGGTGCCACAAGATGGGATGCTTCCTCAACGTCCCAGACAAAGAGGTGGACCTCATCCTGGGGAGTATCAGGGCTGGTCTCACTGTCTTTCGGTGCCTCAGTTTCCCCATCTGCAGAGTCTGCTTCGGAACAGGATCACCGGCCTTATCCGTCACTCCTGGCTCAGAGGGCACCCTGCTGAGCAGCCCTGCGCCCTCAATCTGCTCATCCCAGGCCCCTGCTTATCCCTGCCTGCCTTTGGCTTCTGCAGATCAGCTCCCCCTCCATCTCATGGGGCTGCCTGATTGACATCCCATTAACTGAGACAGCTAATTAAAGCAGACTACCGCCCACCAGCCGCCATCTGCCTCCCCTCTCCCCTCCCTGATCTCTCGGCCAGAGTCACACAGAGGAACGGGGATCGTGGCCTCAGCTTCACAGGGAGACACCGGAGCGGAAATCCCCTGCAAACCACACACATTCTCACTGCCAAGCTCTGAGCTGAGGCACCTCTTAGGGTCTCCTGTTTTCAGCACATTGTACACAGCCATCAGAGCCCAAACAACAGTGCTAGGGAAGTTCAGCTGTCCTGGCTGTCCCTGAACCAAGAAGCTGCCCCCTCTTCCCCATGCAGCCCTGGCCCGAGGCTTCCTTGGGATGCGATCTTTGTACAGCAGAGGTGGCAGCAGCTGCTGCACGACATGAGCCTGCCCCCTACCCATGAGCACCCAGCAAGGACAGCCAGCCACAGCAAACAGCACCTGGAACTCGGAGAGACCACAGGGATGGACAACTCCACCACCCAGCCAGCCCCCACTGCTGCAGGGGACAGCAGGGTGAGCGGCTCCAACATCTCCTGCTGTTGCTCCCCTGGTGCAGCCTCACTGCACTGCACTGATGGGACCTCCTGCCGGCAGGAGCTCGGGCTAATTCCTGGAGAAGCAATGAACCCAGCACAGAGGCAGATGCTGGGGACCTGGGTGAGGTCAAAGCGCACAGAACAGAAGGAGGGTGCAAAAGCCCTGCAGGTCCCCACCCCTGCCCTTCCCCAGCTGACAGTTCCTACCTCTCTTCCTCCACCAGGAGCCTTCACGCACAGAGTAGGACAGGTCAATGAACTCAATGTTGACAGCCGAGCGCTTCGGGAGGTGGGAAAACCTTTGGGCCTCCGTGATGTGGTTCTCCACCTTCTTCAGGTGGGTAGTGAGGAGCGGGGCATCAGGGGGGCTGGCGTGGCACACCGTGTCTTCCAGGGCAATGGAGACACAGGCAGGATCCATACCTTTCTCTGCCATCCTGCTGACCTGTGGAAAATGCACAGGGATCGACTCAGAGTGGGCCCCTTTCTCATGACCAGGGACTGCAGGGGACAGTGACCAGCCTACAGCAAGTCTTCTCGCATCCTTTCCTGCTGGTTCCAGGCCTCACTGCCACCCTCCACCCTGTAATGCACTGCCCAGCTGTGGTCTGGCACCCACAGCTGGATGGAATGATGGACCCGGCCAGGACAGCTTAGCCTGCACCAAGGGGCTCACGGCAAGGAGCAGCTGATGAGTTGCAGTCAATAATTCATGCACCTTCTGCATCTGGGTCCATCTCTGACAGCAAGGCTGGCAGGCTGTTCAGCTGCCCCAGCCCTGCTCCTGCCAGGCTCCTTGTCCCGTTCCTGCCTGCCATGGTGGACCATGATGGGAAGTGGGAAAGCTGATGCTCTGTCCTCAATGCGGGTCACCCAGCTGTGCCTGGATGTCCCTAAGGGCTCAGCAGGGACCACCCCTGCCTGGCCTGGCCAGGGCTCGGGGAACACAGGTATGGGGTCTCGGCAAGCAGACTTTTCCAGCCAGTTTCTCAGACAAAGCGTACCATGCCTCATCCAGGCTCTTGGAACAGAGCAGTCCCAGCTAGATTAGACCCTCGGCTGGTGCCTGGGGTCCCCATGGGCTTGCTAGGACAGCCTTAATAACATAGGAAGATGGCCCTGCTCGTGTCAGTCCTTCTCTGCCTCTCTTGGCTCTTTTCACCTTCCTGGCTCTTATCAGCACAGCCTCAGAGACCAGGCCAGTACTTAAGTACTAGGCCATTGCATGATGCTAAGACACACGCACCTGCCCAAATACTCTCCTACCGGGCAGTGTTTCTGCCTGCGGTCCTCCCCACAGCCAGTTGCGGCACAGCCAGGCTCCTCTTGTCTCTGCTTGGCTTGAGGATTCTATGTGGTTCTGAGGGCACATTAAGCCAAGCAGGGTGGGGAACACATTACCCCAAGTACCACTGCAGCACCGAACACTAGGAGGGAGTTGAGGATCCCCACAGCACTGGCAGAAAGAGCCTGAGCTGTGCTTGAGGAGGCTGGGCCCAGCACCCATCTTGCTTCCAAGGCTGGGGTCCTAATGCTTCTCTAACCTACATTTTGCTGAGGCGCAGGCTGCAGGCAGCTCCTCGCTGCAGCTGCAATGCACACACACAACCCCCCGAAAGGAGCAGCCAACCTCGCCAGGAACTGCGCCGAGATCCTTCCAGCCCTCTCCCCGTTGCAGACAGATCCCTTTCAGGGCTGGAAGAAAGCCAGCCCCAGCCTCAGGGAAGAAGAGGTGGGAATGAAGGCTGCGGGATCCCAGCACTCGGATCCCTCTCTCAGCAGCCGGGAGGTTTGGGCCACGCTTGGCAGAGCAGCTCCGGCTGTGGCAAGCAGCCTCAGGGTGCGGGCCAGCGGGAGCAGAATGCTCGGGGGCTTGGGAGGTGGGAGCACCAGGCACAAAATGCCCTCGGGCTCACCTTGACTCCTCTGGCTGNAGCCGGGCTGGGCGCTGCCCCCGCGGGTGGTCCCCAGCCGGGGTCTCCTCCCCATCCCTCTCCGCAGGGCTGGGATGGGCTGCGCTGGGCTGGGCTGGGCGGACAGGGTGGGAAGGGGGCTCTCCGAGGCCAGCCCGGCAGGGGCTAGGAGNAAATGCCCTCGGGCTCACCTTGACTCCTCTGGCTGGGCGTTACAAGGACCGTTAACCCCTGCAAGCCGCTCTCCGCAGCTTAGCCCGTCCCCGAGGCGAAGGGTGGGGAAGGCAGCTTTACCGAGGATGCTCTTCCTTCATCCTGGCTCTTCGCCGACCCCCTCCATCCCAGACCACCGCTCCCGCAGCCCACCCGGCCCTCGCCCCGTGCAGTGGAGGGGGCTCCCCCGGGGCTGAGACTCCCGCAGGGTGTCTCCCCTGTCCCCGCAGGGTGTCTCTCTCACCTGGCAGGTAGCGGGCGCNCCGCTGACTTTGTCCCTGCTGCTGCTGCTGCCGGTCGGGGTGGCGGGATGGGCTGCTCAGGCAGGCAGCGCTGCCAGGCAGCGCAAAAAAATCCTCTTAAAGGGACCAACCCTATTTCCTCTCCCTGCAAGCCACAAGGCCCTGAGCATCCCCAGCGCGCAAGCCTGGGGTTTGCCAGCCCTGCCTCCGCATCCCCGCAGCACCCCCTGCCCGCTTCTGTCCACAGAGAGCCCACCGCAGCTCCCTTCGTGTTCCCCTCAGCTCAACACCCCCTAAATCTGCTCCTGCCCGGGATGCTTCTGCCCCAACCCAGCCCTGCACTGACCTGGGACAGGGGCGGCACCACCGTGCAGCCACCCCGATGGGGGCACAAACTGGGTGCAACCAGGGCTCCAAAGCAGAGTGCTGCCTGGGAGGCCCGCACCAGGCATCAAGAGCCAGGGCTGGTGGGGTTATGGCCGGATAGGAGGGTGTCCCTCCAGGGCTTTACCCTCCGCACACCCCTCTGCAGCTCATCATATGGGACCCACCATCCCCCTCTACCCAGTCACCCTCAGCAGCACCGTGCCTGGCTCCATCCTCACTGTTACTCACACCTCTCACCCACCACAGCACTTAAACAGGAAATACATATGGAAATGAGTGGCACTAACAAAAGTATTAATTAAAAAACCATCTGTTGAGCCAAGGAAAGCTTTCTCCACCCACAGCGAGCTTTGTGCTGGGACAGAAGGCAGTGATTTGGCTTCTTAGCAGAGTGAGATCCAGCCAGAGGAGAGACTGTGGTGCAGGACAGCTCACAGGCTGGGCAGGAGGAAGGTATAAGGAAGTAGTCATGGAGCCAATCTCCACATGGAGGTCTTAAGTCATCTTCTCATGGAGCAAAATGCACACCAGACCCATCCAGTTTGCTCTCCTTTCAGCACATGGCCTTCCAACCCCAGGTCACTCACCCTTAGCAGCTCTCAGCCCAGGCCTGCTCTAAGTAGCCCAAAACAGCCCTGTTTCCCTTCAGGGTGGGCACAAGCAAGGCCTGGGAGCGAACCCCCTTGGTGTTAAAGGCCCCTCCTTCTCAACTGCTCTAGACCGGGTTGGGAGCTTCTGAGACCACGGTGGTGGCCACACAGCGACCAGCAGCTGCTGCAGCATCCTGCTGTGGAGTCATTTCAAGGCAGAAGGCCAGCAGGGATAGCAGTCCAGTGCTCAGAAAGGCTTGGTGGCAGTGCCATGGGCATACTCAGCACCCATCTGGTTCCTAGCTAGGACCTTCCTACAGCAGCCTTGACTGTGGCTGTGTCCCCATGGTGGCTCACGTGTTCCGGACAGTATCAGTAGCAGAGGGAGCCTGTTCTGGCTCTGTCATGTGTGTTCAGGGCTCCAGGGACAGAACAGGCAGCAGAATCTCTTTGCATGACTGGAAAACCTGTGTGATTTCCTGTAAACATATTTTTAATTACCCACGGTCGTGCTGTTGGTCCTCCAGCTTTTCTGGCAATCCCATCACACATGCTCCAGACCACCTTCTCCTTCCCTAAGGGAAAAATGTTCTGCCTTTTCCATTGCTGCTTCAGAGGGAGCCAAGGCAGTCCCCAGGGAGCACAAGGCTCTTCCCAGCTGGAGCCTAGTACCAACATCAGCATGAACACAACCAGACATCCAGGGTGGAAGCATCCCCTGGTGTGGGGCCAGTGGCCACAGCCCCAGAGAGCCCATCTCTACACAGAGGAAGCTGTAAGGAGAGCAAGAGCAGCAGATTTTGAGCTGTTTGGCAGCACCTAGCTCTCAGGGCCAGCTCTTCCCACAAAATAGGGAGACAGGCCCTTACCAAAGGTGGGCAGCCGCTACCAGGACTCACCACACGGGACGTGGCAGTCGCACTCGCAGACATCGCAGCGCAGGAACCAGCGGGCCCAGCCCGAGGACTTGGTGACACAATCTGAGATCTTGATGCAGCCACGATTAAGGAAATCCCCCAGGTGGGTCTGGGTGCTGCAAGACGAAGAGCACCTCCCGGTAATATCCCGCTTGCTGATCTCGATTCGACCTCGCAGGCAGATCCCTGCAAGAGCAGGGCCCGGAGCGCGTCACAGGGTGTCCACCAGCCCTACAGCCCTCCCGCAGCAGGCTGGGGGAAAAGAGGGATGTGAGACATATCTGCAGCCCTCCTCATGCAGCCAGGAGCCCCCTCGGGCTCGGCACGGCACCCGGCTGTACTCACGGAGGCAGGTGGGCTTGGGGGTCCAGCGGCCATCTGACTGGCAGGCGCTGGCCGGGTCTCCCAGCAGCAGGAATCCGGGCCGGCAGCTGTACCGCACCACCGAGCCGACCCACCAGTCGTTGCCGTACACCACCGAGTTGAAGTCCGCCTCAGGTCGCCCGCAGTTCACTGGGGACAGAGAGGTTCCCGTGAGCAGCACGGGACTGGCACCCTGTGCATCCTGGGTGCCCGAGGGGATGCACCCAGACAAGTATCGGGGTCTCCCACCTCGCCAGCGCCCACCCCTCTGGCTGTACCTCTGCACAAGGACTTGTAGCCCAGCCAGCAGCAGCTGCCGTTCCCGCACTGGCTCCTCTTCAGCTCCTTGTGCTTCCCCTTGCAGCCCCCAAAGCAGATGGGCGCTGTGCCAGACCAGTAAGTATCCGGGTCTCCTGGTGCCACAGGAAACAAAGCAGAGCAGGGCTGGGGGCTGAAGACCACCCCTCCCACCAGCACCCCAGTCCTCAGAGACCTACAGGGAGGTGGTACAAGACCAGCGAGGGCTCGTCTCAGCCCACCCCTGACCCCTGCTGTGGGGTGAGGAGCCTTCACTTGCAGCCCCCAGCTCCTCTGCAAGCCAGCTCCCGCCACCCCTGTGCCAAGCCCTGGCACACGGACACCACCAAGGTCTTGCTCTCTGCTGGGGAAGATCTGTCAAGCCAGGTACCAGAAGCTCTGGGGCACCCTGTAAGCCCCTCTTCCCCCAAACTCTGTTACCTTCTGGGTCCTCGCAGGAGACCAGCATGGCCAGCACGGCGAGGAAGAGGAGGCCCAGCCCCATAGCGTACACTCTGCCCTCCTCCCCTCCCCTCTCAAATCAAAGGCCCCCCTCTCTGCTTGCCCAGGAGAAAGTGAACTTGGTTTCCATACACACAAGACAGGGGATGCCTAGAACATGGGGGAAGGGAGGAGACATTCCCTTTAATGCCAATCCTCTCCCCAGCGATAATCTCTGGCAGATTACCCTCCCTGGACCTGGTGTTTAAAGGGACAACTCCTCTCAGCCACCATTCCCTCCCCAGAGCCTGGCACCGGCCTGGCGCAGAGCACCGCAGTCCAGGACACCGCAGGCGCAGCCGTGGCGCTGGCAGCAGAGCCCCAAGGCCCGAGCGTTGGCAAAAGGGCCCAGCTGGGAGTGCTGCGAATGCAAACCTGGCAGGAGGCCCTTCTCTCGAAGGTATCCTTGGTCCAGCTCTGCCAAGAGCCAGGGAGCAAGGGCCAGGCAGGGACGGGGAAGGCCGGGCACACACCGGCAGCCCGGGGCGGGTTCTCCCCAGAGCTAGCAGTCCCAGGAAACCTTCCCCCACAGCCTGCATGGAGCAGGCAGCTCTGCCCACTTCATCCCTGCTCCCCACCCTGCCCCGCTGCGTGGCAAGTGCAGAGCACTCTGCCCTACCCCCAGGGTACAGCTGCTCTCATCCCCCCATCCCACGGGCACAGCCACGAACCACACTCACCATGCGTGAAATTAGAAAGCGAGCAGATGGCCAAGGGGTTAGTGTAAAGTGATTTCCTTAATTAACCTGGAACTCCAGTAGCTTTTGCTGAACTGCTTGAGAAAGGAAGCGAGGAGAAAAGTCATTGTCCAGTCCAGGAGATCAACAGGGCCCCTCAAGTGTCACTCCAGGGACACCAGCTTCACACTGTCCTCACTCAAATCACTCACCAAAGGGCAAGCTGGCTCTGCTCACAAGCCCATGCTACACTCTATATTTAAAAAATGACATTGCAGACAGCTGACATTCATGCCCTGAGGTAAGCAGCAAGGAACAAGAGTGCCAGAGATAAACTGGCCTCGCAGTGCCACCTCTGGGGACGAGGAACCCCACATTCTCCAAGGCAGTCTCCAGCTACACCAAGCAGTAGCACAAAGGGCACGTCCAGAGACCCTGACAGCTCTTCAGCACCTGCCTCCCACACCGCAGGCTCCAAGCGACTCGCTCGCATCCTCCCACCCCAACACGGCGCAGCTGGCAGGGATGGGGCTCAAACAGACTCCACACTGGTTGGCCTGCTGGTCTGACCTTTATTTGTCTTGCCAAAGTACATGTTGCCCGACCAAGAGCCCAAACCCCAATGTGGGGAGGAAACCCAGTAAAGGGCGAAAGAAGCAAGAAGCTCCCAATCCCCTAGCGCTGCAGGGTAGCAGGAGCCTGAGGCTTCTCCTCAGAGAAGAGGCTTCAGCTGCAGTGCCTGCTCAGCACCATCCTGCCTGGGGAGAACCTCCTGAGGACCAGGCTCAGCAGAGGCTGACAACTTTGCTGCACAGCAGCAGGGACCACACCACCCGTCAGTGACCGAGAGGGGAAGGCCTATGTCAGGCTAAGGCCAAATCTCCTGGAAGGGTAGGAGAGGCTTGTTAGTCCCTAATCCCCAACAGGAGGAGACAGACAGCTCCTTCCAGCTCAGATCACTTGACCCACAACTGAGAGAGACCTGTCCTTCCCCTTCTTCACCAGAGCTGGCAGGCAGTGAGGCCAGGGCAGCAGAGGGGGTAGTTATCCAGCTGTAGGCAGCTGAAGACGAGCTCACTCCTCTCCCCCAAGCACATCCACCAGCAAAATTCCACAGGGGCCCCAGTTCTCTTCACGCGAAGGAGCCCCTCACACAATCTGGATGCCCAGCTCCTCGGCCGTCTTCTGCAGACGGTCCATGACGTTCTCCTCCAGCTCCATGGGCAGCCCGCCGGGCGCTGCCGCCGGCTCCTCCGAGGACGGGCCGGCCATCACGTAGTACACGGTCTCGCTCTCCCCGTGCTCGTTGGTCCTGTTCACCACACGGATGATGGGGTTGGCCGGGGCGCCGGGTTCTTGCTCCGACGGCGCCGCTGCTGCGGAGCAGGCGCTCGGCT
>VWZK01018382.1:435187-462140 GCA_013396935.1 Baryphthengus martii | reverse complement strand
GGAGCCGAAGGCGGGCAGGGTGCCACCGGCCCTGGTCAGCGTTGAGGGGACGGCCCCGGCTGAGCCCCCTCGGGCAGCGCGGTGCCAGGTGCGCTGCTCCCGACCTGCTGCGGGTTTGCCTGATTTTTGCTTTCGCCGAACCCTCTGAAGTCTGCTCCGCAGCCCAGTTTAAGCCGCGCGAACGTGTTAATTGCTGCGGATGGAACAGCTGAGCAGAAATATGCTCTACTGACCTCTAATTAGGCACTATACATTTGGCACTTGAGTCAGAATACGGTTATTATTTATTGTCTTAGCAAAACACAATCTGCTGGTTTCAGCCATTTCTTCCTCGTTCGCATCTTCGTTAGGATGGGTGGTGAGTGATACACGAGCCAGTCATAGCTGCTCTCAGCGAAAAGCTGTGTTCTAGACGGGGGATTATTAGCACTTCATGAATATGGATTCATTTTTCAAACTTTTGAGTCTTGTCTGAATTATAAAACTACTTTGTTGGGAAAGCTTAATTGGGAAATCAGCTGCGTATTGTAGGAATATGCAAGTGGATGCAGATGGAGTTGCCAGGCTGGCATCTCTTCTGGGGCAAGTTACACAGGCTAGAACTTTGAAGCAACAGCTTAAATTTTGTAAATGTAAGACTATTTCTTCTCGTATATTAGTGGGGTTTTTTTCTTTTTGTACTCGTCCACTAACTACATATTTACTACTTTGAAAATCCTTTCTAATTTTAAAACAAATTGAACGTGAAGAGAAAGCAAAGCGAAAAATGAGAGGAGAAGAGCAACACCTGTAAGGTTTGCATGGTAAAGGCAGCCTGGTTTACAAAGCTGTTCAGTGGTGCCCTCTAGGATTGTGAAGTGATAGCGAAAATTAATCCTTAGCCTCTGAGCTCGCAGAGGAGAAAACACCTCCCTCCCAAATCATGCTGGTTTATGAAAAGCCGTTTTTGCTCCTCGGAGAATCCTCTGCGTGGCCCAAGATAGTTTATTTTAATAAAGGACTTGGATTATTGTGTAAAAAAAATAATAAAAAAATACAAAGCGATGCTGCTAGTGTGCAAGAAGCCTTTTAGTTTATCCGTCCCCTTATAATTGTTATTTCATTAGTGATTTTCTCAGCGCCACTGCTAATGTGTAGCTTCTTTTGGCAGCTTCCTTGAATTCCCTGTCTTGAGCAAATTTTGAGTCATACCGAAGCAGCAGCAGTAGATATCATCAGTAAATATACACTATGAACTACAGCCTGTTTTCCTCGGTTACCTAAGCAGCGCCGTAAATCCAAACTGTGGAGATGAAAGGTCGGAGCAATAACTCAAGGAAGCCCACGGCTGCCCCTGCGGGAAAGGAGGCACTTGATGGGATTTGTGAGCCAGGCTGAGGTGCAGGCAGCAGCGCCCAGCACAAGGTCTGGCTGCAGGGACTTTGCAGCCTTCTCTGGAGCAGGACTTGTGAGCCTGGCTGTGAACAGAGCTGTGGTTCATTAATATGGGATGAGGAGACAGATGAGATCCAGAGCGATCCATCCTGAGGGACGACAAGCTTGAGAAGTGGGCCTGGGTGAGCCTCAGTGAGGGCTGGAACCCTTTCCTGGGGCTGGGAGAGTTTGGGTTGCTCAGCCTGGAGAAGGCTCCAGGGAGACCTTCTTGTGGCCTTTCAGAAATTCAAGGGGCCTGTCGAAAGATGGGAACAGACTTTTGAGCAGGGCCTGTTGGGACAGGACAAAGGGGATGGTTTGAAATGAAAAGAGGGAGATTTAGACTGGAGAGAAGGAAGAAATTGTTGCTGCTGAGGTCAGTGAGAGCCTGGCCCAGGTTGCCCCGAGAGGTGGTCGCTGCCCCATCCCTGGAAAAATTCCAGGTTGGCTGGGGCTCTGAGCAGCCTGCTCGAGTTGCAGATGTCCCTGTTCTCTGCAGGCAGGCTGGATCAGATGACCGTGAAAGGTCCTTTCCAACCCAAACCCCTCTGTGATTCATTCTATGATTCTATGAGATGACCAGCACAAGTATTAGCAGGAGCAAGTGGGAGATCACGGCTGCGTGTCGGGTTTGCCCGTGGCAGCGTTCACACCAAGCTCAGGCTCAACGCTGACACGATGTTGGTGGGGGCATAAGAGACAATCCCTGATTCAGCACAAAGCCATGGCTGCAGAGCGAGGTGACACCTCCTCTGGGGTAACGTGCCTGTGGGACCTATGCACATATTCAAGGTTGAATACAAACGTGCAGATACCTGACGACAGAGGTGACTCCGTACTGAGCATCCCCCTGCTGCAGCACTGTTGATCCGTTACTAAAGACGCCAAGCTCAGATTTATAATCTACTCTGAGAATCTTCAATTTAGCTAGTCCAAGATACCTAACTCATCTCTGTAACCTTTTTCTGAGGGTCATCTCATTTTTCAATGGCTTGTTGGAAGGACAGGCACCCGGAGCAGACCTGGTTGTGACAGGGTTGCTCACAGGGGTTGCAAGCATCAAGCTGCCTCCCTGCCCCAGCAGCAACTGGTGGTGCCCCCGAGGCTGTAACGTCACACTCGCCTGTTGTCTCCCAGCTTCGCCTGAGGAAGAATCCCCACCATCAGAAGAACAAGTGCTACCACGTACTGTGAACAGCCACATCTTTCCAGAACCACACTCCCCTTGCCTCACAGAGTGAGAAAGAGACGTTTCCCTTTTTTTATGCACATTTTCTAAATCCCTGGCATCCTTGCCTCCTTTTCACTCCTGCCTCTCATACCTTTCTTCATCCAGGTGTCCCTTTTTCACACCCTAGTTCCAGTGACAGCTCAGCAGTACATCCTTTGCCTTGCCAACCTCATCTGCTCTCTCTGCCTACATTTCCCTTCTTGGGCCAGCCTGGCACTGCTGCTGGGGGACAGAGGCTGTGAACGGCCGAGCCACTCACTCCTCACCTGCTTTGGGGGCACCTCAGACCTGCTGAGGAAACCTGCCCGGCACAGATGGACCCGCGCAGCCAGGGCTGCTTCATCCTCACTGCTCCATCGGCATCGCGTGCCTCGGCACCGCCCCGCTGCGCCTGCCAGTACTGGAAATGGAAATCGCACGTACTGGTTTGAACAGTTTGAGCGTTCTGACTGCAGTGCTTCAGCTGCGCAAGGTCCAGGCACCGAGATGAGTAAAGAACGAGGCATATTTTTCAGCAGCCATACTGTGACATGCCTTCATAGGCAGCCAGCAAATTAGCGTCTTCCTGCTTGTATGGCTGATCTGTTCTTCTTTTGGACCACAACCATAAAGCATGTTGCATTAGCACCTTCTCCTCCATAGCTCCAGCAGATGCCTTGGAGCTGAGCAGGTTTCTCTCTGCTATAGCTGAATCTGAATTCCTTCCAGCTTTGCCTCTTAATGCACTTTTTGCAAAATCTGAGCTTTTATACCACTGATTTCCATTAAACTGAATGTTTTGTTCTGTTAACAGCTGATTTAACTCAAGTGGCTGATACATCCCTAATGAGAAAGGAAAGCATGCTCGAGAGCAAATGGAAATTCCCAGTCAGTCCAATTAGCGCTGAACTATCGCAGTGTGTGGGTGGGCAGGGGAACGGTCTGGACATAAATCCAGCTGTTTCTACCTGTTGGCTTTGGCTATCGGGAAGAATTAGACGCAGATTTCAATATTTCGAAGTGTGCTGGTATGAACAACAGGCCCCAGCTGGCTGCAGACTGAGAGGCTGGTAGAAAGGACCCCCATAAATGATCACAGAATCACAGAATATCTTTGGTTGGAAGAGACCTTCAAGATCATCTAGTCCAACCTTTGACCACACTGCAAGCTCACCACTAAAGCATGTCCCTTAGCACCAGCTCCATACGCTGTTTAAATACCTCCAGGGATGGAGACTCCACCACTGCCCTGGGAAAGCTATTCCAAGGTTTAATGACCCTTTCAGTGAAGAAATGTTTCCTAATGTCCAGTCTAAACCTCCCCTGGCGCAGCTTGCATCTGTTCCCTCTGGTCCTGTCACAGCCACCAGGGAGAAGAGGCTGCCCCCTCCTCGCTCCAAGCCCCTTTCGGGTACTTGAGAGCGAGGTCTCCCCTCAGCCTCCTCTTCTCCAATGTGATCACTGCAATGCCCGCTCATAGGGAGGGGAAATATAAATATCTACATATTTAAGGGACTTTGTGTCTCACCCGGGAGTGCTGCTGGAATGGGTAGGGGAGCACAGAACTCAGAGGGTGAGCTGCTCTTGACTCCCCACTGCAGAACATCTTATCTGCTACAAAAATGCCTGTTTCACATTTTATCTGAACTGGCTGGTGACCTACCTATTGACTTCTGGGGAGCTTCATTCCCCTTTTCATTAGGAAACTCTTTAGGTCAAAACAATGCTTTATCACACTCTGTTTTCTTTCCCCAGTCTCTGCAGCTTCCTACCTTTCTTCTTCATCTCTCGCAGAAGGCGGCAGCTCTTCCCAGCACCCCTTACGCAGCGTGCAGACTTTCCACAGTGCGCCTGAAACACTAATTTATTTTATTTTAAAATACTACTGCCCGCAGTATTTACTACACCACCCCTTTGAGGCTGCAAGAGGTCCCTCAGCTGGACTTCCAAGGGCCACCTGCACATAGGTAAGAACTGAGGCAATTGCGGTTTAAAGGATTTGAACGCCTGTACAAAAAAGCAGAGCTGTCCGTGTGTATCTAAAAATACTTACAGATCTGTAATTGACAGGCTCAGCAGGGGATATTTACCCAGATTTTGTTTCCTTCCAGCCTTAGCATCGCATGCTGAAAATGTGCAGCATTTGGCCTCGACTTGCAAGTAAATCTAGTTGGGAAAGGCAAAGGTGAGCAGACAGGTGACAATTTTTGTCACCTTCGTGCAAGAACTTGTGGCCTTCAGCAGCCGGGGTGGAAGGCTGAGTGCCGGTGAGGGTGACGTGCGAGACAAAAGCATCTGTAAAAAAAGAAAAGAAAACCAGGAGGGCTTGCAAAACCTCCCAGGTGAGATGGCCGGCATTCCCTTTTCCCTCTCGTGATGGGCTGACAGGGTGAGTTTCTGCTCTGTGATCCCACACCAGAGACCCCAGTGCGCAGGGCCCGGCTGCAGAAAGGAGTGTGGGTGTCCTGGGAAGCGGGGAGGGGGCAGAGGGAGGTGTGAGGAGCCGGGCACCCCAACCCTGGCACAGCAGCCCTGGCTCGGTGCGGGACCTGCTCACCGCCGCGAGCCTCGGCTGCCTCCACTTGCCTTTCCTGGGAAAACACACCTGGAAAATGACAGTTGGAGAGCTGATAAGAGGAACGAGACATGTCTGTGGCAGACAGGACCTGCACCGCCGGTTGGAGGCAAGTCTTTACCTGAGCTCCGAGCCCGCTCGCAAAAACTGCCGGCTGAAGACGTGCCCAGAGCTCTGCTGGTGCCTCTGCCAGCAAAGCCTCTGCTTCGCCACCGCTCTGCCCTCCTGCTCTTGCTGTCCCTGCAGATCCGACCTTGCTGTCCTTATTGCCATTCTTGCAGACTGCCAACCCGCTATCCTGTGGTGCCGCCGCCCTCAAGGAGACCCCCCTGGTGGCAGCTGCCGAGGCCCGGGCAGCGTCTTCCCCTAGCCCGGCATGACGAGCGAGCGCCTGTGTGCACCTAGAATGTCTGGGCTGACATTTGGCTGTCTTGAAAACAGAAGCTGTTCACAGGCTAATTAACGAGCTCTGCACACGGCGAAATGGAAGCCCCAAGGAGCCGCAGAGTCCCAACAGGGTGTGAACTTTGGAACGACACGATATTGTGGGTGCAAAAGATTACCCACTGTGGGTTATAAAATTCTAATGTGGCGAGTGACTACTGCAAGAATTCCAAGCACCTGGTCCTAAGGGCCCTGCTAAATATCCAATACGACTGTCACAGAGTCCCACAAGGATGAAAACTCTACATCTTTTCTTCTCCCTCTTTGACATTATTAATATTATAAACCAAGAAAAATAACGAAGCTGCTGTTCTGGAGTGCCCGCTCTATTCCAGAATATGCAAATAGCTTCTGATCGGCACCGCCGCCGTGGTGCCCTGTGCTACCAACACAGCAGTAAATAGAGTTAATGGAGGTGACTTATTAATCCTAGTAGAGCAACTACACTTCCAGAGTCTAAAGATAATGCAGAATACTGGAAAACTTGTTCTAATTACAGCAGCGAGCATCTCGCCTCCTTCCTATATTGCCATTTTAAATTGAAATTACTATTCTCAGTAGAAAAAAATCTTTTGTTCAGCTACCAGCCAAGAAAGACAATTCTGCTGGGGAGGTTTAATAGCACGTTCATACTCACATTACAGTTTCCTCAAACGGCCGAGACGACGACAAACTGGCAGGAAGCAGTGAAGATCACATACCAAGGGAGACAAAATTAAGTAGTTCAACTAAATACTTCGTACCTAATGCATCAAGGGAAACAAACACGGCACTCCCTCTGCGGGGCTACAGCCAGAGCATCCTGGGAGCGTATCCCGCTGAGGTACAGGGACAGGCTTTCCTGTTTCCACATGGCCACGCAGCCGGCTGGCAGGGAAGCCACAGAGGTGGCAGCGGGGTGCCACAGGTACCTGGTGCCTCCCACCAGCCCTGCCTGGCTCCTCATGCTCCCCCAAAGCCTTCTGCTCCCCCAGATCCGTGCTGCCACTGCAGCCAAGCGGGATTTCCCCACATAGCCGAGCCTCTGGGTGGCAGCGGCACGTATCACCCTGATGCCATTTTGAGACCTAACTCTGATTTTCACTGGAGTTAGATAGTGAATAAAAGTCCAGTCATGTACATCTGCGTAATGGGTCGACTGGGATTTTTTTAGCCATCTGTCTGTTGTCCTCTCCATTATCTGGACAAAAGCCTGAGTGAGAAAATGGTTGGGTTTTCCCAGCCCAGTGAGGGCTGGGAGTCAGATGGAGCGGAGGGAGCCTGTGCTCCCGGAGCTGCACAGCCCCGCTCGTACACAGCTCTGCTGCTGCAGGGAGTTTTTGGGTGGTTCCACGAGCACTGTTAACTCTGCACTCTATGTCAGTGATCCCAGTTTGAGGTGATGGAAATGGGTGTGAGAGCCACGATTCCTCAGGAAGGCACTTCAGAAGCCAGGAGTTTTGCATATGTCTTCACAGCTCACCTCCCGGGCAGGTTTCAGCCCTGTCTTGCCTCCCGCAGGTACTCGTGGCTCAGGGGCAGGGTTAGGCATCCCTACCGACGGCAGCAACTCAGCAACCAGCGCAGCAGGCACGTTCTTCAGGCTGCAGAGACCAGAGCAAAGCCCTCGGCTTTCTCTGGTTTGGCTGCAGCAAACCCACTGTCCCTGGGCATCAGTGACGCTTCTTCAAGAGCCTCTCTTCGTCTTCGAGGGCATCATGGCCGAGTGGAACGGTGCGTTTGCTGGAAAACTCACACTGCTGGGTGATTGGTGCCGACAGCAAGGATTTACCATCTGCATAACGAGATGTCCTGGCAATGACCCTGAGCTGTAGTGACAAGCATGGAACCTCTGGCGTGCAGGAGCTGGCCTTGCCTTGCTCCCTGCCCCCAGTCTCTGCTAGGATTATACTTTTTAATATAGTATTTGATCAGATCATCTATTTGGTTAAAATAAGTTTTGTCAACGCTAAACATATAGGAAAGCTAAAATCATGCAATGTTTTCAGGTGCTAAACTTTCCTACTGCACGTAAAACACTGGAAAGAAGGTGTTAAAAACTGACTGGAACAATTTTTTTGAAGCTAAGAAATCAGAGAACGGCAATGCAGTACTAGGTAGAAGCCCAGTATATTGCCTTTCTATGGACCAGAGGGAGCAACGACCACAATTTAAAAGTTGTAGAGGTGACCTCTTGCTGCTGTTAGCAAAAACCACTCACTGAAGTCCTTCTGAGCTTTTAGCCTTCAGCTTTTCTTTATCCTGTACCCACATTTGCTTTCCTGATCAGTTCTACGTGAGCTGATCTAGATAAAAGGAGGAACATGCCATATACCCACGCACGGTATTATATTTCCTGTAGAAATCTCACCCTGTGCTATTATCCTGCTGGAGCTGAAGTGGGTGACTCATCATTTTCCAGGCATCTCACCTGCCATCAGGTCCGATGGGAGCTGCTGGGTTTGCTGCACCTGAGGGCTCAGATGGGTGCTGGAGGTACCTGTTCCCTGAGCAGGGCCATGCCCAAGGGCTCAGGCAGATGCTGGAGGTGCCCATTCCCCGAGCAGGGCCATGCCTCTGGTCGAGCACCTTCCTGCAGCCAGCAACTTGTCCGAATGTTCGCTCATCTCCCCAGGCTGGATTCCTGCTGCTCCCAGAGCTGGAGGGCTGCCTTGCTCTGACTGGAACTAATGCCCCTTAGTTGACTGGAAAATATGTAACTGCTGAATTCTGTTGGATTGTTATTTCCATATGGATAAAAAGAATCCTCTGTTCACCTTTTTTCTTTGCTGTGCAGCAGAAGTTATGTGCTTATGCATTCAAACACTCATGTGTTGAGTATCTAACCCTGGAATTGCATTTTTGGAGGCCATATTTTAGTTGTTCTTGAATTCAAGGGTCCAAAGCTACTGGTAATGACCAGTCAATGTTTTTTCTAATGGATTCTCAGGATCTACTTTGGCACCGGTTTTAGAACGAGAATAAGGTGCGATTTTTGCCCAGGTCTCACAGCTGGTGATGAAACCCAAGGGGCCGTGGGGGATGGTGATGCTCCCCTGCCCATGGCACCTATCCTGCCTATCCATTCCTCCATCAGTTTGCCTTTTTGCTAACTGCCCTTCCTCTCATTCCTGCCCAAAAGGTTTAATTTGGGGAAGGAAGAGCCTTGAAAATACCAGCCATGGAAACGGAAACTAAATTATGCAGTTTAGTGCTGCTGCATAATGAGTCCTGGATTTTTAGCTGTCCTGATGCCAATGCTCTATTTTAATTTATTTTGGGAATCTCTGAAAATACAGTAATGGCAAAGAATCGACAGGAGTTCAAACTAAGTATTAGAAGTCCCCCTTTTTTTTGTACTCTTTTCTGATGAGTTTGAAGCTGGTCAGGGTAGGAGCACCCCGAACAACACCTCTGTGCTGGTGTCTCCATGGCCAGACCCTTTCATTCCTCCTCCAGCTATTGTTCCCTTTCTCATTATCCTGCAGCTCTTTCTGTCGCCAGGAGCTGCTGCGTGGGCCGTGGCCGCCTCATTACCGAGATGCTCTCAACTGGTTTCTGTCCTGCCACTCGGCTGAACCCTGGTGAGTTGAACATTTTCCTGGCCGTGCCTCAGAGCTCTCTGTAACTCAGAGAAACTTCAACCTGCATTTGACAACTTGAGATAAAATTTGACAGCTCCCATGACAATTAGGAAGGAGGTGATGCTAAGGAACAAATAAAGGGATACGTCAATACCTGGAATAAAAAAGCTTAATGAAAGCTAATAGTGTAGTACAAAGAAATGCCAGCTCAGCTCTTAGTGGAAACAAATACCCTGGCAATCATTGCTAAGACCATTTCAGATTCACTGTGGAGTTGCTGAAGCAACAGCTTCAGTTTAAGCTGCACAAGCTAAAGCACTGCAGGCCTAGTTGGGAGCAGCATTGCTGCAGGCACCCTTCTGTCACCAAGTCCCCACCTCCCGTATTTAAATTCCCGGTACAGATAGACTCACCTGCTTTGTCTCTGAGCCAGTATAAAACAAATCTGGTGGGCACAAAAGCTGTAAAACCAGTAAATATAAACCCTTTCTGAGATGCTGCAAAGCAAGGTTAGCACAGTAGGTATGTGGACACACGCAGGTTGGTGGGAAGCCCTGGCTAAACCAGACAGGTTTTCACCTTCCCTCCTCTGGACATGGACCCTGCCAGCCTTGATGTGGGTGAACATCCTCCCAAACCCAGGCAAAGCCAGCTGTGGGCACATCTTTCCTTCCTACCTTTCAGCCTCTGCTTGCCCGGCACCAATGCTTTCCATACCCTTAACGATTGTTTATTCAGCTCTTAAAGGGATTAACCTTTGGGTTTTTAAATTGGAGCTTCAGGAGCTTATTTCAGGAGCCTAGTTTAAAAATGTACCGAAAAAAAGATCACTGGCATGGATTATCTTTTTTATAATCTCTAGAATTTATCTAAAAGAACCCACTGTCATGGAAAAACGACATCCGTTAATGTTCAAACATGTGAGTACGGTTGTTGTTGTACAAAGCTTTTAAAGCTATTAATGATTGATTTTAATGTCTTTCATCTAATGGGGGGCAAGATCAGCACTGACTTAAAACCATAGTGAACTCCTCTCCAGTAGCCGTTTAGCCAAGTCTTCAGCTAACGAATCCTAACTTATTTTTAAAGGTGTAACTTACTGAATTAAAGTCCTTGCAATGTCTGTCATTTGAGTTCTGGTATCTTGTCTCCACTGATGGTGATTTTACTGTCATCTGCCTTAGCTTCTTTCTGTAATTGCTGCAAGAGGGGCAGGGGGGAATGTGTCACCAGCAGTGTGGCTCTGTGGGGACCCTCGCTGGGGACCTGGGATCACCACAGCATCCTTCCCAGGAATCCACCCCACACCCTCTCCCTCCAGCTGCCTGCTCAGGCCGTTCCTGCTTTCTGGAGAACACATCCAGCTGCCTGTGCTCTTGCTCGAGAAGGGCAGCGACAGGCAGAGCCTCCTTGGCCTGGCTTTGGCTCCCCACACTGCCCAGAGCTGCCTTCCTTCCCCTTTCTGTACCCCTGACCCTTAAGCAATGGCATCGCCACACATCATAATGCATCTTTTAAACTGTGATTTGACACAGTTGTAAATGTTAAAAAGAGGGAAGGCTCCCTATGACCCTGTGTGGTTTTACAGGAAACAGCTGAGAAGTGACTTCAAGCTGTAAACACAAATCGCTTCAGACTTGGGGTGCCCTTTTACACGTTATCCTCTCACTACTGCACAAACACAGAGCATCATTTACCGAAATCCCAAAGTCTGGAAGAGGAAATACCCGTGAGAGATGTCTGGTGATCGTTGCCTTTCTATGGAAGAGCTTGAGCATTGCTACTGGCAAGTTTTCCCCTTATCTCTGAGAAGGGACAAGGGGACAAAGAGGGGGAAAATTCCTTCAACCTGAGTCGCTGAGAAGGAAGAAATGGCAGTAGAAGACGGAGTGAGCTCCGCTAATTAAAATAGCCACGTTGGTGGGAGATCTGTCTGGTTCTGGTGCACTCGCAGCCAAGCAGTGTCTTATCCTACCAAACGTGCCACCACTCCCAAGCCAGGTCCAGGCCCAACCCTGCCCAGCTCTTACCCTGCACCTGGGTTTTCCTTGGCTACATCCCTGCCTAAGGGCTTTGTTGCAAGCTACAGTTTGAGATTTTTTTGCCCTGTGTGCTGGCAAGAAAACCAATGGCCACGTTGTACCTTTCCGTGTGCCCCTGGGCTTGCTGGGGTGCCAGCCCTGGCCCCGAGTGGGGAGAGCAGAGCCCCAGCTGATCCCGTTCGGGGCTCAGCCTGGCTTTGGCAGGCAGCGTGAACAGATGCTGAGGGACGAGTGGGCTCGAAGGAACGGGAGCAGGGCTTTGCCTCCCACCAGGCTTGCACTGTGCCCAGCAGGAAGGCACCCTCCTCGCTCTCCTAATGGAGATAAACACCTCCCTGGTACAGGTGCTAATGAGGCTTCAGCTGCTTGGCCAAGGCGGCTGCCGCAGGAGCCCTGCCAAATCCACTCGCTGCAGCCGGGAAGAGAGCAGCCAGGGCTCGGGCTTAGTACTTCTGTAAACTAATGAGAGAAGAGGGATCATCCTGCCAAGCTCACTGGCCAAATAATGAGATTGAATCTCTGAAGTTATAATTTGGTGGTTAAGTGAATAGGACTAATCTTGTGTAAATCGACAGGTCTAATTATTTGACCCATTTCTAGAAAAAAATTGGGATGCAGGTGTCCGGAAGCCTGCTCCAGAAACACAGAGAGTTGAGAGGACCTCAAGCACCTACAGCCCCGACCTCCTTTGCCCCAAAACTGCCCTGGTACCTGGTGAGGGTGATGGTAGGGGTCACATGCTGATATCCTCCTGGTGACAGGACATCTCTGGAGACATATCCCATGGCAGTGGCCTTCTGCTGCCTGAGGATCATCCCAAGTGCTTTGCAGGATCTCCATGCCCTTGGGTCCAGCAGGAGAGCATTTAATTGCCCTGAGGCTCCTTGTGCCAGCCCCAAAAGCTGCTTCCAGCCTGCTGAGTAGCTTGTGGCTGGAGTGGCACCGGCTTTCCTGCATATTTGTCCAGGCCACCCAGCCTGACCAGAAGGATATGAGTGCTTGGCGGTGAGTCCCCTCCCTCGCAGCCGGCATTCACCTCGGTATGCCGCGCTGACGCCCAAGCTGACTGCAGGGAAGGGGCTTTGCAGCTGGACGATGCGGCTGTGCTGGTGACACGGCTGTGCTGGATCTCACCCAGGGCAGAGGAAGCTGCCTCCTCCCCCGCAGCCACGGGACTCACAGATGAATCCGTCCCTGCCTCACTTTCCACAGACAGGGCGTGAGGGGTAGGCGAATCACCACATCCCTGGAGCTGCACACCCATCTCCTCGCCGGGAGCATGGGCCGGCATAGGCTTCTCCCAGCAGCACCACTCCACCCCAGAGTGATGAGTTCCTGCTGAAAGATTGGGAATTTCTTGACCAAATGAAGTTCCCCTTAAATAACATCATTGGTTTATGCTGGATGGGGCCATGAACAGGCCGCCAGGATGCAGCCCAGAAGCATTTGCTGGTGTCTCTGAGATGCTGCACGCTGGGGTTTGGTTCAAAAGGTTTTCTTCCCATAAGAAGACCAACCAACTACCCTAGGAGCCACCTGGGTCCTGCTGCCAGAGGATGGCAGAGTTCAACCTGCAGTCTCACCGCGCAGGAGGTCACTGCTCAGGGCGAGCAGCCCAGATGACCTTCAGTCTGAGCGTGCAAGAGCAGAGGTACGGGCCGGCGCATAAACACCGGCTGCAGGCCCCCAGCCACAGAAATTAGTGCCTCAGTGACACAGATACCAAATGACCCCAGATTTAAAAACAGGAGTCTCTCTTTCATGAGAAAATAGCGTGTCTGGTAAACATTGATGAGATGATAAGGAGGGCAAGAAAAAACCCACCAGATAGAGAGACTGCCTTCACATCTCCTGGGAAACGTGTAGAAAGCATAAAAATGACTTTTTACAACCTTCCTACATGCAACTTTTTAGTGCCAGGCCCCCATGGAGCTACCGGTCCCGCAGGAGGCCAGGGGACAGCCCTGGGTCACTGCCAAAGGATCTGGGAGCCCTGCCCACACCTGCCTCTTCTAGGTGTCCCACCTGCCCGGTCCCAAACCTACACATTTAAACTTCTGTCTTTTTCTCTACTGGATAAAATCCGGGTGTTTTTTTTAAGTTAATGTTTTTTAGCACCGATTAATATTAAAGTGCATCTCCATAGAGGTTGTTTAAAAAGAGTCAGAGCCTTTGAAGAGGGGAACACTGAACTCCACCACACCGCATAATTTAATGTATATTATCTTGTTTAAATTAATGCTGGGTTTTAAAAGGCTGTTTAAAATCAGGACAAAGAAATCCTTGGCAGTGTTAACTGTGCCACTTAAAGTAAATAGGCTTTTGCAGAGAAATGTTAAAATAAATACGCCGTTCTTCTGGCGGCCCCACTGATCATTTCATAATGAAAGCAGGCAGGCAGATGAATTTCCTTTCAGTGAAAATACACAGAAAAAATGACAGGCTCATGGTTATTTACTTTAGGTTTTGAAATGAAATTACGGCAATTATTTTGCTCTTCAGAACATGAAGCGCAGACTTAATAGAATTCACAGAAGATGAATATTCAATTATCCCGGTTTAGGGCTTTTTTTGTGGCTGGTGCTGAAGCAATAAACAAACATTCCTTCAGAGAGCTGTCTCCAGCCTCTGCTCACAGAGAGGTTTTCCCAGGGAAGACAGAGCAATGAGCACATCACTAGGGGTACCTGCAGCCCACACCAACCAGAATGAGATGGTGGGGCCCAGTGTACGGATTCGTACGCTCAGTGTGGGCTCAAACTCCAAATCAAGTTATTTTCATAACTTGTGTTCCACAGACTGAGGCTTCAGACATCACAGCTTAAATAAACCAGAAATAATTACAATTAAAAACTACCTCTCAAACCAGACCCACTTTGCCCCAGGCCCTGGAGCAGGACCAGCGAGTCCAGCCCATCTGCCCCAGTCACAGCCTCCCCAGCACCTCCATTTAAGGAGCATTAGGGGCAGGAGTTATTCTTCCAGCTCACAGCTGCGCATGGGAGAACACAGAGGTGAAGACTTTTGAAAGTATTTTTCTGCTCGTAATGGCAAGGTCATGTCTATTTTGTTTTTGAAAGCAGCGAGCGCCCATATGGCAGTTATTAAGATAAACTCATGGGAAAATGTGAAATTTGAAACAGTGAAAGGCATCAAAACTAGCTTACTCTACTGCTTGCAAGAAAGCAGGTCCTTCGGCAGGATCATACCCCAGCAGCCTGCCTGTGTTTTCTCCCTGGGGCCACAGAGTCTTCAACACCCCCGTGTGTCCCCAGACGTCGTACAAAAGCCAGTGCAGAGCCAGACAATGAACGGGAAGGTCTGCGGGCTCCAGCTTCCCAGCCTGCTCTGCTCCAGAGCCAGGAAAGTACCTTTCCTGCAGAAATCAAACCTTTGGAAATGTGTCTCTGTCCTGAAGCTCTGACCATAGGTGTGACACGGACCATTCCCCTCACTCCAGGACGTCCTTCCTCTCCTTGCCCCGTGTCCCCAGTGACATCGCTCCATGACACTCCTTGTGCATGAGCTCAGCATTTCTACAGGGGGATTAAATCTCCCAAAGGAGAGGAGTCGAATCCATGGCGCCACCACCATGTCCCGCGTGGCCCGGCCTCTCCACTGCCCTTCGAACCAGCTGCCCTCTGCCAAAGCTCTGCTGGCACCACTGCTGACGGGTACATCCCAGAGCCACCTCCAAGTCCCGTGGGGGTCTGCTCTGGGACCATTTCTACCAGCACCATAACTTAAATTTAAAGCATTAAGGAAGATTTCCTCCTATTTTCCCCTGTAGAGGGTATTTCTGTAAAGTTCACACAGCCTTACAGAAGAGGGTTTTAGAACAGCATGAGCTAAACTGTTTACAGCTTCATGTTTAAATTTGAAAACGTGTTTTCTAAACTGATGGCTGTATATTTTCAGACCTTTCCAAAGTGCTTGTTTTTCTTTGTATAGCTTCTGCTTCATTATTCTAATTTAATAAAACCATGGCGAAGGCAGAGCGCCGACTCTTTCTGGCTAATGACAGACTTTGATTTGTTTGTACTTCTTGTTATAGATTTTTCCTAATTACAAGCATTTTTCAGAGGCAGTTGAAAAAAAAATAAATGAGCAGCTGGTTTGAATGTGCAACCTATTATTGTATTTCCTAGAGCTGCAGAAAAAGTATTGCATTCACAGCAGGATGATTTTCAACAGAGGAGGGCGAAAAAGGCATTTTCCAGTCGGGAGTCCATCTCACCTCCCTCCCCCAGAGTTACTGCCAAGAAAAAGCTTATTTCTCAGCCTCTCTGGTATCCCCAGAGGTGCCCACCCAGCTCTGAGTGTGATGGGTGGGCTCTCCCCGGGACCCTCCATAGGGTGGCCAGGGCAGGGAGGAGGAGGAGCAGCATCCCTGGGGCCCAAGCAACGGAGAAGAAGAGCCTCCAGGGTCTGGATGGGCACCAAAGGGACTGCTAATGTAGCAACAGCCTTGTGTGGAAGGTGCTTTTCAAAGCAAAGAACAATGGCCAAGAAACAGGGCGACGGACTCTGCAGCAGCTTGAGCTCAGCCCTAGAACCGCATCCCGAGAGGCCCCAGAGCCCCGCAGGCTCCCACCTTCTCACGGCACAGAGAAGCCTCCGGCAGCTCAGCTGCAGCGACAGGAACGTCACAGAGGCACCATCCGAGCAGGCGCTTCAGAAACCAGCCCGCCCAACAAAAAGCCTTTCACAGGAGCCCCAGAGGAGGTTTCAGTGTGACACGATTCATCCGTGTCCGTACAGAATTCCCCATTAAATACTGATGGGAACGTCTCCTGAGGTAAACACAGACATTTTTTTTCCCCAAGGAGTTGCTGTTATTTACTGCACAAACGTACATAGATTGAAGTCACAGGTAAGCTCTCACAAGTGAGCGAGTTTCTGCTTGTGGGCAGGATCGTGCCGAATACTGAAGCCGACCTTGCTTACCAAGCACGATCCTGCTGTTGCCAGTCACAGTTTTGGCCACTTCTCCTCATGCAGTTCCTTAGAAATCCGGCACACGTTATAAAACCGTGTTGCTAAATGCCTGCTTAACTCATCCAAGTCAAAGTCCCTGCGTGTTTCATTCATTCTCTGAACAAAGACTGATTTTCCTATGAAAACAAACCACTACACGCTTCTCCTCATCCCTTAGGCAAAAAGGTTTCTTGAGGTGGTTTTGGTGGTTGTTTTTTTTTTTCTTTAAAGATAACATACTTGATTGGAGAAACCATTTTAAGACTTGAATCAAAAGGAAACCCAGGAGCCAGTGTTCTTAACTAGGGCAAATTAGGAAGAAGTTATATTCCCCTTTTCCCTGGGCAGGGAGCTGTAGCAGGGCTGTAGCCGCAACAAAGCCCTTCTTGTGCAGATAACCCCGGCACCCTCCGTCCCAGGCACCACAGGCTCACCGGGCACCCCGCCGGGCGGTCCTGGTGCAAACCGGTTGGTCCTGGGGGACGAGAGGTGGCTGCCCATGGAGCAGCAGGCGCCAGGAGCAATTTCCTCGAGGGAAAGCGGCCGGGTGCAGGGATGGGCAGCGAGGGGGACAGGTGGAGGGGGCAGCTGGGGCTGGAGGGTGAGTGAATCTTCCTTTTGGGCCCACTTTGACTCTGATGGGCAATAAAAAGCGATGAGTTTTGCTGATCTAGTCCTTCCCATCAGGATCACTTTGAGGTGGAAGCAAGGCCAGGCTCTCTGCCGAGCACCGGGCTGCAGAGCCACTCGCAGCAGCGGCGCTGCCAGCCCCACATGAGTGGGAATCGGGGAGGCTTTCAGGGGGAGGGAGGCTTTTCATTATTTATGGGCTCTGCCTGCTGCAGGCAGCGGGGAGGATCAGGGTTTACTTTGCCAGGATCTGTGCCTCCTGCAGGCAAGGCTTCTTCCAAAAAATAATCCTTCCGCTCCTGCGGCATGAATTTTTTAGCATGATTCATTTAAAAGAAGAATTAATTCCAGTGTGGTTGGCCATGTAGAGCTTTTCTAATAGCAAAAGGGGGGCTGGATTGCTAGTGGGGGGGCAGGATGCTGCTGAAGTGGAGCCCAGAGTTTTCCTCTTGCTGGGACCCACTCCGACAAGGAACAAGTCCCTATGAACTTAGCCCTGCTTCAGCTTCCCAGGAAGTAAACGAGGGCAAGCAGAATTAACTGCCCTGGTAAAACACTCGGAAATCTAGAAATGCAAAGGGCTGTAAAAGAGCCAAACCTGTCACAAAGGGATAATAGAATTTCAACATTCAATAGTTGTTATTGATGACCCAGGAGTGAAGAGTGGGGAGGGGTTGCACCACATGGTGAGGGGTCAGCTGGGCACAGGCAGAGGACAACTCTCGCCACTCCTCCAATGGGCGCAACAAGGAGGAGTCGGAAAGAACCAGAGGAAGAAAGAAAACGCTCAGAGGTCCAGTTTGCAAACAAAGAGACAGCATGAGCAGTTCACTCAGACCATCCTTGGCTGTCCTCAGGGTGCCTGTAGCTGAATTCTTGTTTTTTTCTCCCTGGAGACCACTTTTGGGTGCCAGGGCCCTTGCCGCTGGGGCTGGGAGGGCCAGGAGGAGCGAGCGGCAGGATGAGGGCTGTGGTACACAGCTCTCTGCTGGGTCACTGTGAGAAACACACTCTGCTCCTCCAGCCACAGGAGCATCCGGAGCCAGCTGGGCTGCCACGGGTCACATAGGACAGGAAACAGATTTGCCTTTATCTGGTGTCTTCTGCTGCTGCTGCAGCCTGACCGCAGCTGCCTCATGGCTCTTTTCTCCTCTTTGAAAGGGAAGAGCAGGGAAGGAGGACAGGCAGGGTCTCCTCCAGGGAGCACGGCCTCTCTACAGCATCTCTGTTTAAGCTGGCGCCCAACATCAACCCCTTGGGAAAAGCTGGCCTGACATGAGCAGAGCCCTTCAACACAGGATCAAAATATCTCCTCATCAGCACATTGCCCAGGTTAGCAGCACACGTGCCTCTGCAGGTCCCCGTGCATCTGACAGCAGGAGGCCCAGCCACCATTTACCTCTGGCTAAAGCAGAGCCCGATCCGGCACCACCGCGAACAAGGTTTCTGTCAGCCCAGGTTAGTCAGATCCCAGTCACCCCCTCGCTCAAGAGAGCATTCCCTGACCAAGGCTTTCAGCCCGATTTGTGCTCGGAAACAAGGGCAGAGCAGCCCGACAACAGCCTCCTCCCGCTGCCCCTGTGAACGGCACACGCCGCGTCGGCTGCCGGAGAGTCCCGTGCTGGGAGTCTGCTCTGAGCCTGGCTGGAACAGCAGCATCACTGGAGCTTTAGCCTGGATAAGGAGCTAATTTTCACGTACAAATAGTGTTGAAACAGCAAGGCAAGCAGACTTGACTCAGACCACCCGAGAAGCCCTTCTGCTCCTCCTCTCACATCATGCCCCTCAGCCACCTCTCTGCTAAACGTTCCAGTTCTGACTGAGCAGAACTAATGCTGAGAACTGCTCTGCCTTATGCTCACGAGCTCAGTTTGACCTGCAATTACAGCCGGTCGAAAACCCACCAGGTCTTCCCGTGGAAGAGCCGGCTCCTTCCCGGCAGCCTAAAGTCAGAGGGGTGAGCTGATCAAGAAGGTTTTGATGGTTTAAGCACATAGATTTTATTATTTAAACAATAAAAACTAAACTGCACTCTTCGTACAACTGGCAACCTCACCTGCCCATCCTCACAGTGCTGTGAGGAACATCACTTGAGTTGTCTAATTCATGGTCCCCACAGTCTGGAAGGACATTTCTAAGCTAATTCCCTTCTTGCCCTTTTGTTTTCTCTCTGGAAGCTGCTGTTTGCACTGCCAGGGGCCCCTGAACCTGGTGCCAGAGGGTGGGCCGAGAGGGGCCGGTGTTGACCCTCGGAACACGACTGCAGTGGAGGACACAGAGCATCCCCCTCGGCCAGGAGGAGCACGGGGGTGAGGGTGAGAAACAGGGCACTGGAAGGCAGCTCAGCTTCTGCAGACGCTGCCCTCACCTCCCGCCAGCCTCCCCGTGCCTTCCCCAGATAACACGGAGCTTAATTGGCACATTTAAAGCCAAGAGCCAAAGTACACACACTCTCCCAGTAAAGCTAATTGTGCACAAGCTATTAGGGGGTAAGTGCCAGCAGATGATAACGAGACCAGAAGATGCAGGGAGCAGCTGCTGCTCTCCTCACCCAGGATGCCTCGCAGCCGGCTGGAGCCAGCGCACTGGGCTGGACGGCCACGCTCTGCTCCCGCCCTGTGGGATGGGATCAGGTGGGACCATCGCGCAGCTTCTGGCCGTGGGGCAGGGGAATGCAGCGCCCCATGGGAGGGCAGATCCTGGGATCAACTGGACCCCTGCCCCAGCTAGCAGCGGGACTCCAGGGCCTGGGGTCACCCTGGGCCTTCATGGGCAGGTCAAACCATTTTTACCGTTGAAAAAATCCCAGTTGGTTTTTAGAGGCTGAGAAAAGTGGCCCTGAGAGGCTCCTGTTTTATCTGAACTTCTGTCTGTTCACGTAGTTGGGGTTGTTTGGATCCACAGGTGGAAGCGATTTGTATTTCAAAGCCTTTGTTGACATTTTAGAACTTCTTTATTTATAAATTTCCTTCCCTCCACAATAGGCTGCTCGGCAGAGCCGGATGTGCCGCACAAACAGTTCTGCAAACAGACCTATCTCTTCGGCTACGGTATCTGGCTGACCCCAGATACGCGCCTGCTTAATAATTAATGACTTTTTTTTTAAATTACTGGAATACTGCACGGATTCCTCCAGTGCACTGAAGAAGGAAACCAGACCTACGCTTGGCATTTTAATAGGACTTGACCGACAAGCACAGGGGCAGTTCCAGCTCCCCGGGAAGCTGGAAGGCCACACAGTTGAAATTTTTCCAGTTTGCCATTTCCCACAGTTCTGGGAAGAGTTTTCAGCCACGGGAACTCAGCGGGTTGGTTAAATAATACACCAGTGCTCAGAGTCACCAAATGCTGTGACTGTCCAGCAGCGGCTTTGGTGGTGCTGGTCGGTCGGGGTCCGGTACCTCTGAAGACCATCACCCACCTATTGAAAATACCAAATACTGAAAGCAAATTGTGCCTGAAAGTGCTTCCCAGACAGAAACCAAGGGCGTTTTCCTCTTGGAAAGGGCTCGGACATGGACACGGGACATCAGTGGGGGCTCTGCCCTGGAAAACCCCGACGGCCGCTTGCCAGCCTCTGACAGTTCTGCTGCAAAGGCCCATTACAGTTCATCAGCAAGATGAGAGCTGGTCCGAAAATATAAATAAATCAGTATTTCTGCTCCCTGGGAAATTTTGACACATTTTGAAATGAGCTGTGAATTTTTTAACATTCGTATTTGCTACTCAGTATTTTGAGTCAAAATATTAATTTTTTCACATCGGACAGTGTTAAAACAAAAAATGCTAGAGCATGGCAGCGTTTCAAGCTGCTAGCAACATTTTACTCTAAAATGTTCCCATAAATAGGAAAGACTAGATAAATTACACCACACGACTTCATAAGACCAACACGAAAAAAACTAACAGGAAAAGAAACTTCTCCTCAACAAAGCCTAATTCAGCACTGCAACTCTGATCTCCAGAGTTTTCCTTGTTCAACTCTGGGTTTGAAAGACCTCTGAAAATGTTCACAGTTTTTTCTTTTTTTTTTTTTTTTTTTCTTTTTAAAGAAAGATCTGTGCGGTTTTTTAGAGTGAGTTAGATGGAGTTCTCCTCTCCCACTGGGTTTATTCCCCTGCTGGTCACAGTCTCTGGCAAGTGATGGAGAACCTGGGGTTCCACTAGCGGATGGGTGAGAGAAGCTCCTGCCCAGGAGCTGGACCACCCCTGCCCACTCAAGAGACCAGTCCCACGCTGGAATTCAAACCTCCACGAAGCAGCGACGAGAGCACAAGTTCCCCAGCACCGTGGGTGGGACGGTCCCTTTTCCTCCCCTGACAAACCCGGCGCATATTTTAACGTTATCGCATTAATTTCTGCATCAGTTTGACGTCAAACGCACCATAGGAACCAGCTCTAGTGAAGGCTTGGTAGCTGTTGGGCGGCTCTGCCTGGCACTGCTGGTGGGTACCCACCACCTAGCGCCCACCCAGGGACCATCCCTGCCTGGGAGACCCTGGCACAGCCTGGGGCTGGGTGGTTGGGTTGGTATATTGGGCTTTTTTAGAGCCTTAACTTCCTTAACTGCCTGCTGTCACAGTAAGTCAAGCTGCTGTGCTGCTGCCGTCCTTCCCCCCGCCCCAGAAATCCAAACCCTGACCCACGTAAAGGCAGCCCCGCACCCATCCTGCACCCTCCTCCAGTCCAGGAAGCTGATCAGCTAATTAAGAGATAAACTCACTGCTCTCGCAGCCTCTGTAACCCAGCGTGTGTCTGACGAGGCAACACTTAATTAAAACAAATCTCCACATGATTTGCAAACAATCTTTTTTTTTTTTTTTTAATTACAGTGCATTGCCTCTCAGAATCATAGTTTTCAAGAATACTATAAAACCAGGGCCGTCCCACACCCACTGGTCCAACTCAGGAGCCTGTGCTAATTTCCTTAGATCCTTTTTTTCTTTACTCTGCACAAACACTGAGAGATCAAAACCTGTCTGAAGGCACAAGCACCAGCACATCGTGGTGATGGCCACGCAGGCGCTTGAGCGTCACAATCAGCAGTGCCTGTGGCAGCCGCTCTGGTGCCACTTGTCCCTGCTGCGGGGGGACTGAGGGCGCAGCACCACACAGGGGATGCAGGCACGAGCCAGGGCTACATCCAGATCCCTGTTGCTGCAGGTTATGTACGGATCCTGAAAACAGCGGCTGCCATGGGCTTGACATTCTGCAGCTCAGCACCTGAGCCAACCAGGCTGCCCAGGGCAGGGCTGGAGTCCCCCTGATCCCTGGAGGGGTTTCCAAGGCGTGGAGCTGTGGTGCTGAGGGACAGGGCTCAGTGGGGCCCTGGCAGGGATGGAGCAATGCTGGGACTCGATGATCTCTTAAAGGTCTCTTCCAAACATAACCATTCTATGAATTTTCTATGAACTTGTAGGAGGAGCTGTTGGCAGCTCCGTGGCACGGTCCAACCACACTGGGTCAGATTTGGTAGGAGGACATGCCCCACTTACCAAAATCACCTTGATCCAACCACTGGAGCAAGCCTGGGAAGAAAAGAGGTGTGTGAAGCCAACGTACCCCAACTGCAATCAATATGCAGGGCAAAATACAAGCTCCAGCACTGTTTGAATGCTCATCTCCTCTTTTTTTCTAGAGAGAAGGTGCGAACACAGCCATATTTTCACCCTAATTATCTAATCCCAACATATGCAGCGACAATGAGTGACCTGCGAGACGCGGCGGGTACGCGTCGTTCCCCGGGAACAACGACGTGGAGGATGAAGTGGGAAGGCTCCGCGCTCACACGGAGGCTGAAGCCGCGCGGCGCAGACGTTCCAACGCCCGGCAGGGAGACAGCTGGGCCTCCTCCGGACCATTATAGCACGAGGGGATGACTCAGCCTCCCCCTCGAAGCGCAGCAGGAGCCGTGCGGGGAAGTAAACCACACGGCCCACGGCGCCGGGTGGAGACGTCTCCATCACGCGCCTCTGGTCCGCGGTGAGGGCCGTGGGTCCGCGAGGCTGTGAGCGACATCCCGGGGACGTTGGTGCCTGCAGGGCCTGGCAGGCAGCGCCCCTCGCCAAGAGGCATCCCCAGATTGGCAAGGGCCGCCGCTGCTTTTCCAGACAAGAAGAGACATGAGGTTGTTGACACATTTCTTCCTGTTCCCATTCAACACCACATCGCGAGCGGTGCTGAGGGAAAGTCACGTGCCCGGCTTAACAGATTTCTTCCCAGAATGAGTCTTCAGCTCAGAAGGGTAGGACATGAGGGATGAAAAAATTGATACAGAATTCTGCTGTGCGAGAGAACTGTCACAGCACGCTCGAAACAGGGAGCCAAATTCTTCACCGAGTTCTGCCCTGTAGTAGCCTGAACTGGTGCCACTTGGAAAGCAAAATGCTGAAGTAGCAGTTTCACTTACAATTATTAATATCTGCTCTATTGGGAAAGAATTTACAAACAAAATACAAGAGAAACTTGCGCATCCGTGACAAGCAGGTACCTTTGAACTGCGGCATTACAAACCAATGCCTGCAGTTAGCAGAAACTAAACCAGAAAAAAAGGGGGGGGAAAAAAAAAGAAAAAAAAAAAAGGGAAAGGACTGGAAGCATGTCCCCTCCCCTACTGTCTGTCTGTCGTCAGGCTGGAGGGTCACCGAGCTGCCCGCAGCAGGGCTGTGAGGCACCGGGGAATGAACGGGAGCCCTGTGAGTTCCTAAAAAAGGGCGAAATGTAAAATGCCAGGAAATAAATTGGGAAGTGGTGGGGCCTACATCTTAGCACTGAATATGAAATGATGCAGAGGAGACATGTGAAAAACAGAGCTGAGTTCTGTCAGCTCCTGACGCCGGGTGCTGCCCATGGGACGTCCCCTCCGCCGGCACATCGGGGCATGGGCCAATTGTATCCCGTCCTGTCCTGTCTCATCCCATCCAGCCCCATCCCTGCAGCAGCTCCCAGCTCATGGGTGCTCGTGGCCCCCAGCGTCGGGCACTGCTAAGATCTGACCGGCCAGGGTGCTGGACCATCTTACCTAGACCCAAGAAAGGTTGGACCAGGTGGTCCTCACGGTCCCTTCCAACCTGAGGTTCTAGGGTTCCATGATTCAGTGTTCACCCTGGGAGTGATTTGGGGTCAGCAGGACCCCAGCACATGGCTCAGGCTGTGGAATGGAACCACGAAGGAGCAGGTCACAGCCCCATCAGGTTTGGTGGGAGGCAGTCGCTGCTGGGGCACCAGGCACAGCCCTATCGCCCTTCTTGTGAAAAACGAGGGCTTCTGCGGCATCTGCTGAGCAGGGAGGGGAGAGGGACGAGGGTGTGAACCAGCAGCGGGGCTCAGGATTTGCTGTCCTGAAAACAAAGCAAAGACTGAGTTCCTGAGAAAGAAAACAGATTGGGCAACAGAAGATTGCCCAATGCTCCTGCTGGTGAGTCAGAGAGCAGCAAACCTGGGACACGGGCTCCTCAGCAGCTCTGTTTGACTTGAGCACCTGGAGGCAGTCAGTAATGATCTGGGGGGATCCAGCCCCAGGGGAGCCCAGCCCCTGGCTTTGCTGGCAGAGCGCTTGCACAGCAGGCTCCGCGCCGGGCTGAGCCGCTGCTGACAGCAGAGTTTTCTGAGGGGCTGGCACCCACAGGTTGGTTTGGCACCCACAGGTGCCAGCACGGCCGGCTGTGGTTATGGGGGGCTGGCGAGAACAGAAACAGCCCAGCATCTCCCTGACCAGTTCCAGCAGTGATGGCAAACAACAGCCTTAGAATCACAGAACCACTTTGGGTGGAAGAGACCTTTAAGGTCAGCAAGTCCAAGCATTCCCCCATCCCATCCCTGCCAGGGCACCCCTGAGCCCTGTCCCTCAGCACCACATCTCCACGCCTTGGAAACCTCTCCAGGGATCAGGGGAAGTCGAGCCCTGCCCTGGGCAGCCTGGGACAGGCCTGGACAACCCTGCAGGGGAAAAATATACTTCCTTGTGTCCAACCTAAAACCTCCTCTGGCACCTTAAGCTTACAGTGGCTGTTTTATTGCTGTCATTAACACGCTCGGTAACGAGCAGAGGCCTGCCCTGGAGAGCAGGCCAACGTCCGTGTTTGCCAACACCTACTTATAGGAGGTTCCTCCAAAGGAAAATACTCTAAGCAAACTGGAACCTGTAGCACATTAAAGTTCAATTCCTGAGGCTGCTTTAGACAGAGAACCTCATTGAACCCGAGCCATGGGTCGGAGCCCAGGTGGGAAGTGCTCGCTATAGCCTCTCGGGGTCACCACGGCAATGCGCAGACCAGCGCTCACCCTCATACTTCTGTCAGTTTTAAGGCTGCTCAGAGGCAGTGCTCCTGCTTAGGCAGCTCTGCATGGGGCTGTGGCTTGAGCCAGAGAAGCCCTGCCTGGGTTTGGAGCTACTGCAGATGAACTGATGGAGCTGGTTCATTTTGTCTCTGACAAGGCACCATCTTAGACTTTTGACTCAAGGACAGAGCTCCAGGTACAGTTAAAAACCCTTTGGTTTTAGATTTTCTCTGTTCAAAACCATCGAGAAACACCCACCACTCTCACATGTATCGTAGGTGCAAGATGACAAACCTCTCATCTGCTTTTGGTGACGTCCCTAATGTCCACTCTTACTCTCCCCATCCTACTCAAAGGATAAACTACCTCCCAATGCTGGCCCTTCTCTCAGCAGTTTAAGGGAGCATGGCTCAAGCCAAGCTCCAGAATTTTCTTTAAAAGCAGTAAAAATCCAAGTGATTTGCTATGATATACAGAAGGAGTTGTTCACTGCAGCTCCGGGGGTTTTCTGGGTGGGAGGCTGAAGAGCTTCCTATCGGCAGCAGCGTGCCTCCCAGCGTCAACCAGCATTGCTTATGGAGCCAGAAGACAAGGTAAAGCTTTACGTTATGGATCATGGGCGATTAAAAATAACAAAACCCCCTCAGCCTCACAGAACTATATTTCCTTCTGCTCCATGCAAAACCAAAGGAGGTGGAGGGCAGTTTTCAGGCCTGGGGCCACAGGGGCCAATCCTGCCTTCTCTCCTCAAACTTCACAGCTTAGGGGAGCCTTTACTGGGCTGGACTGGTGGCTCTGGGCACCCCCACTGGGCACTGCCGGGCTGGCACTGACACGGACATCGTCCGCTGCCCCACCACCTTCAGAGCCTCCGTCGGCTGCCATCCCCTGTTGTCCTGTGTCCTGCCCAGACCCCGGCCCAGGCACCCCCATAAAGTGCCGCTAAACTCCTAATTAACACGGCTAGTTAAAGTGACTAATGGTTGGTGTTGGATGAAATGAACAGAGCAATGCAGCAGCAAGTGACATTTGGGAGCAATGCCAATAGATGCTCAGGTACGCCCTGAGCAACTGCACAGGGCAAGCCAGACTCTGCTGATCCCTTCAAGCTCCCTTCCACAAGTTGCTCCTTTTCACTCTGTAGATGTGCATCTATTTTAGGATGAAATTTTCAATTCAGCACAGATGTTCAGAACTGGGTTTCATACACTAACAATCTTTTCACATCATTTTCCCTTTTGCACTAGAAATTAGGAACAGAGGAAGCAGCCGGCGCCAGCGGCGGCTGTCAGAGGCTGGGTGAAATGACACACTGGATTGATTTCCTTTCTTTGCTGACAGCAGACGATGCCGCAGGCCCTGTGACCACAGTCACAGACCCCTTCACCATCAGGCATCCCCTATGGCCCTCACGGCACTGCCCGAGCTCAGACCTATTTCCATGCCAGCTGCTGCCTGTGCTGGGCTCATAGAGAACCGAATCCTAGAATCATTCTGGTTGGAAGAGACCTTTAAGCTCACAGAGTCCCAGCATTGCCCCATCCCTGCCCGGGCACCACTGAGCCCTGTCCCTCAGCACCACAGCTCCACGCCTTGGAAACCCCTCCAGGGAGCAGGGGGACTCCAGCCCTGCCCTGGGCAGCCTGGGACAGGCCTGGACAACCCTGCAGGGGAAGAGATTTTTTCCCAATATCGTGGACCAGATCACCCTCAGGCTGGACCCCCGCTTGCCTAAATGCCCCAGAGGTTTGCTGGAATCATCCAAACCTGGCATTCAGCCCCAGCTCCTGCCCACCATGGGTGATGGTGCTGATGGGGG
>VWZK01018382.1:417504-435165 GCA_013396935.1 Baryphthengus martii | reverse complement strand
GGGGGGGGGGGGGGACAGTGCAGGGGCTGCTCTGTTGCCAGGTGCTCAGGATGATTTGGGGTGGGGGTGGTGAATGCAAACTCTCAGGCCAGGCTGGATGCCCACCCTGCATGGGCTGTTGCCTCACTTTCTGACTGGTGTCAGAAATATCCCATGAAACGGGACACGGCGGCTTTCAGTGCCCGACGCTGATTTTAGCTGCCACTAATGAGCACACGCTGGCTGAGAGCGCTTGGTGCTGAGCCAGGCTTGTCTTCACGCTCCTCATTCGGGATTTCAGCACAACCCAACCTTCCCGCGGCGACGGGTCCAGTGTCCTTGTGCCCCGGGAGCACCCGGAGCTGGCAGCACTCTGGGCTGCAGCACCTCTGTCACCGCTCAGAGCCGAGCCAGCCCTCAAATCACCCACTGTTAAATGTGCCTCTGCTGAAACACCGGCAAGCACCGCGACAGCTCTGCCATGGGGCAGCAAAGCCAACGTGCAGAACATCCGAGGCAGGTACCGCCGCTCCCAGGAAGAGGTGGGTGCAGGAAGAGGAGGGAAGGAGACAAGCAAAGCCCCTCCAAAGCCACCTGGGCTCCGTGCCCTGACTCTACACAGAGTTATGACCCCAGGCAGGTCCACCTGGGTTTGTCAAATGCCCACACAAACAAGACTGGTGTGGCGCGGAAGCGAAGCTTTTCTACTGTGCGCTGGTGCCCGACAGGTGCTGAGCGTGCCACCGGCAGGATACAGAGCTCTGCTTTAGTCGTACCAGGACAAGAGGCTCGGCCTGGACTTGCCCACTTGGCCAAGGTCCGCTCGTTCACAGGAGTTTCCCCCACAATGCTGCCCCCCACTAATGCTAACGAGGCACATCATTCCTTCTGTATAAAGTGCAGTTTGGGGCTCTTAACAACCAGCGCGACTCGAGAGCAGGGTGAAGAGCAGCGATTTCCACTACTGACCTTTCCCTGGAGCAGAGATAGGCATTTAGAAGAGAAAAATGAGATGTGGGTGGAGCAGGCAATTAGCAGCACCGCTTTACAGAAGGCTTCTTTTTGTTTTGCTTCAGCAGGGCTTTGCAAGGCCTCTGGGAAGTGCTGCGGCCGAGGGCAGCCACGGGGCTGTGTGCCCAGCCTGACCCTGGGCACAGCCCCAGCGCGCTCCGTACACGGCCGGGGCTGGCACCCAGCACAGCCAGGCAAGGAGAGTTTAGGATCAGTAATGGCACTGAACGAAGGGCAGAGGAAAAAACGGTTCTGTCATAACTGGATATTTTCTCCAGAGCAGATGCTGTTTTCCAGCACAAGCATCCCACCTCCTTCCTGGCCAAGCCCATCAGGACACCTCACCAGCACCCCACGGCTCCGGCACCCACGCTCAGCCCTGCAGGTCTTTTCCCATTCCCCCAGCCTGGGGTGGACTTGCTCTCCTGCACACTGTGCAGGTACCAGGGCAAGTGTCCCCCAACACTGGAGTCCTCCCAAGGCTGGGGAGGAGCTCCCCCAAGGACCCCAGGCCGTGCCCACCCCAGCAGCAGCCAGCTCCTACCTGCATATCCCAAAGCTCTCAGCTCCATCCTGCGGCCACGGCTTCCTGCAGCCCTGCCCTGCTTCCTCCAACCCTTCTCTCCCAGCTGAGCCCCATCATATCCATCACCACCCATCCCTTGGAGCTGCTCAGCACCACCACAGACACCTGTGCGAGTGGAGAACGGGCCAGAAGAATTAGGGTGAGGATCGTCCCCTGGACTGGGCACTGGGGAGACAACCCCTTGAATTGTGGAGTCAGTTTTGGACCCCTCCCTCCCAGAAGGAGCTGGAGGGGCCGGAGTGTGGCCAGAGAAGGGCAACGGAGCTGGGGAAGGGTCTGGAGCAGGAGTCTGGTGAGGAGCGGCTGAGGGAGCTGGGCTTGTTCAGCCTGGAGCAAAGGAGGCTCAGGGGAGACCTTCTGGCTCTCCACAACTCCCTGACATTCAGGAGGTTGGAGCCAGGGGAGTTTGGGCTCTGCTCCCAAGGAACAAGTGACAGGACAGGAGGAACCGGCCTCAAATTGCCCCAGGGGAGCTTTAGGTTGGAGCTGAGGAACAATTTCTCCCCCTGCAGGGTTGTCCAGGCCTGTGCCAGGCTGCCCAGGGCAGGGCTGGAGTCCCCCTGATCCCTGGAGAGGTTTCCAAGGCGTGGAGCTGTGGTGCTGAGGGACAGGGCTCAGTGGGGTCCTGGCAGGGATGGGGGAATGGCTGGATTCGAGCCTCAAAGCTCACTTCCAACATACGACTCTAACCCACTTCTATGACTCCAACCCTCTTCCCACAGCTCCAGGGCTGCAGGAGGTGATGCTGTGACTGGTCGCTGCGTCCCATGGCACAGTGGGTACAGCCCGGCCGTGCCACTCTCCCATCCCCACATCTCGCTGCCTGTCCCTGGGTGCTGCCGGAGGGCAGAGCCGTGCCTGACCCTGCCCCTCTCCCCAGAACTGAGGCTGCGCCGGCAGCTGGCATGAGGCACAGAGGAGTCCTGGGATGCTGCTCATTTGGACAGGAAATAGGAGCTTTTTTTTTTTTTTTTAATTAGAATTCCTGTCTATATGCAGAAGACCCTCAGAACGCTTATTTCCTTCCTCCTGATGCCATTCCCTGCTCCCATCCCAGATCACACAAAGGCAATTCAAACTCCTTTGCAGGTTGCTCCTCCTTCCCAAAAGGCTGAAAGTCACTTCAGAAAGCAGCTCAGCCACAGACACACGTGGGTTCCCTTGAACAAAACGGGTTTATTTTGGTTTTAACAACTGCTCAGGTCGCTGTTACGGCTCCCGCAGTTGCTCCCTTCCGGCCCCAGCCGGGGAGGTGCCACGGCCCTGGGCTTCCCGATGCCGCTTTGGCAGCAGCTCCTTCTCGTGGCTCTTCTCAGCATCTGAGAGGTTTTATTGCTCTCGGCTGAGCTGCTTTCAGTACCTGCTCACCGGCCTGAGCCCCCCGAGCAGCCTCCTGCCCGGCTGCGGCTGTGGAGCGCTGACCGATAGCGGCTGCTGGAGCCGGCTGATAACCACGGGAAGCCCGTCGGTGCTGGTCAGAGAGTAAAGTCGTGTTATTTTGGGTCATTGAGAACACTGGATCTGCTCGACGCATTATTTCCCCCTCAGCAGCTGAACATAGTGATAAGTTAACACGCTGGCGTCACCGTAAGGATGGATGGAAAGGCAGCGCCAATGAGCCGGGAGAGCAGCCGACAAAGAAAAGAGGCTCCGGAGCCACCGAGGAGCTGGGAAATGAGTAATTCAAATCTCTGAAGCACAAGCTCCTCCGTCTGCCAACCAGCCCAGGGGCACCCGGAGTCCTCGTGGAAAACAAGTGTTCCATGCGCTTCCTTTCCTGAATTAAACCTGGGATTTTTTGGTCCGTGATCGGGATGATCACAGCGATTCACAGGAGGCCGACGGAGGGACAGCGACGCATAGAAACGGGGCTCCCTCTAACGTCGGCCACCGACTCCCTGCTCGGGGCAGGCGTTGAGGGTCCCCTTCTGCACCCCCAGCTTGGACGTGTTGCCACAAGAGGGGAAGAGCAACTTCGTCTGGATCCGCAGTACCTGCTGCTTCCTATTTATCCCCTGGATTTGGCAATGACATTACGTACACTCGGCATTCTGGTATTTAGCATCCTGCATATCTAATATTCCATGCCCCGGCGTACGGGGCTGTCCCCTCCAAATAACACCTTCCCTTCAGTCAAACAAATAAAATTAAAAAGGTGATAGAATTAAAAAAGCGCAGATAGAATTTAAAACGTGTCCGAAAGGGAGCGGGGCGGTTTCGAACCTGAGAGGAAAAAAAACGCAATTAAGAGAGAGGACTTTTATTAGGGCAATTTCACTTTATTTTTTTTTTCCATACAGCAAAGTCAACTATCGCAGTAATAATAAAATAAGCATAAAAACAAATTGCAGCCCAGGACAGAGTACATAATTTGGAGCAACTACAAGCAAAAAAGTAAGTCTGTGATTACATAATAGTAAAACCAAGCACATCTGTCCTTTCAGCAGATGAAAGTTGCGGGGTTGCAAATAAGTGCAACGTCGTGAATTATTTATTCAGTGTGAGCACTGGAGAGATCAGAGACGGTGACGGCCCAACCGCGCCCTCCTTCCAGCTTTGGCATCGGTAACGACGCGGTTCCTTGAGCGCTTCCCACTCAAGTGGTAAAATTTCCCAGGTTTTTTGCCTTTTTTTTAATTTTATTTTTTTTTTATTTCACCTGCTAAAAGAACAGGACCACTACAGCAATAAAAAATAATCACATAACAACTACGGCTACGGTGTGCTGTTTGGTTTGCCTGTTCATGATTTAACTCTTTTGTGAAAGTCAGTATTTCTTTTGAAGAATCTTTTTTTTTTTTTTTTGTGAACAATAAACCACTGAAATTGTCAGAAACTGGTTTGAATAGCATATATCTTTAATATATTTTTTGATACTTTAAAACATGCAGTAGTTTTTGAATAATGTACGGAATATTTGATCCATGATTTCACCTTGATGGTTTGAAGTACCTGCTTTTTTTTTTTTTTCCTTTTTTTTTTTTCTTTTTTTCCTTTTTTTTTTTTTAATTAATGATTTTCAGGCAGATTTGATCCAGTGGAGCTTTTGTCAGTCATGAGATCTCGGAAGGATGGCATATCTTTCCAGCTGAAAAAATCCTGGCAAACTACAAGCTGTCCACATAAAGCAAAGCAACTTTTTCGAAGGGGTATGGAGTGCTAACTCTGTGCCACTTTTGCAAGCAATTTTGTTCAGCCTGTCATTTTATTAGCCTTAACAAAACTCCTTGTAATTATAGACATTTTTATTCAAAATAAGATCTTACTATTATACAGGTTTCTCTCTTTTTTGACTATATACAGAAGTGCAAAAAGTCAACCTTCTCTCTATACGTTCCCACATGCTAAACTGCAGCATAATCAACCCTCAAGAGTTTGCACACACACACTATAATTCTTGTTACGTAAACTTTGAGTATTTGGATTATCAACAAAAAGTCCCTTGATCTATTGATTATGCAGCTTATTTATAACAAGGCCTGATATTCAGGGATTTCAAAAAATATTTAAACAATATTTTAACATTTGAAATGGATACAGTAGAAAATAAATTTTATTCTAATATCTAGGAACTAGATTTTCTCATAATAACTAATTACAAACAAAATAAATCATCAAAATATTACTCAATTGTCTGCCAGGATTGTTGCGATAGCAACAACTTAACTTCTTACTTAGCAATGATTATATAATTATAAGATATCCATATAAAAGATCTTTGTTCTTTTAATGAAAACTAGACAAGAACTAACAATGACTGACATTCTTACATTGTAATATTAAATCAGTAAAATATAAATCATTTCGTTAACAATAATACGAATACTCATATGACACTACATGTAAATTCAAAACTGAGTATGTTATGACGAAAACTACCTTTTTTTTTTTTTTTTTGTGTTTTGAAAAAGTCATCGGTAAGCTCTAATAAAACAAAAGTCTATAAACTGAAATGGTATCCAACCGGTAATAGAAAATGAAAACAAATCTAATAAATGTAAGAAATAAAAACTACGCTTGTAACGAGAAAAAAATAAGTAATAGTCTATAATGTTAAGTAACTACAATAACATGTGAAGTCACCTATACTTTTCTTAACACGATTGAAATTACATTGGTATGGGTTTTAACCCGTAATGTAATAATCTAAGGCTTTAATAGATGTACAGTACAATCAGTAAAATCAACACGTCATTCTTTATACTATAAAGCATCTCTCTCAAGCATAAAAACTCGCAGTAAACTTGGAAGTATGGCGAGTTCTACAACCGAACCCGCGCTTCTTCCGCCCCCCGCTGCGCTACCAGTGACCTGGCCCCCACGTCAGCACTTTGCTGAACAGAGCAAAAATATCCTTTACAAGCTGCAACATCCAAACCACAGAAAGGAATTCCTTTGGATGAATCCGCTCTTAAAACTTGAATGCACATCTATTGTTTGTTTGTTTGTTTTTATTCTGTAAAGGCTTTCTAAGGCTATAAGCAGTTAATCCCAACGTCAAAAAAAAAAAAAAAAAAAAATCACATATAAAACTCGCCCGAGTATTTAACCCGCCCGATTCCTACGCTAATTAACATCTCCGCTTTTTCATATTTTGGTTTGTCACGCATCTGATGTCAGTGCTTCTTTCGTCTTGGTTTAGAGTCACCGCCTAAAGCGCGACTTGGATGAAGTAAAAGTGAAACCCATCTCTGCAGAACATTTATAGTCCTTTCGACTGTCGACAGAGGCTATAAATAGAAGCAAAAGAAGTTCCTCAAACATTTCCTACTGTGTCTCAGAAATGGCTTTTCCCTTTTGTACATCATGTTATACAGTAAAATATGCATAAATACTGCACTACAATGCCTTAAAATACTTTAGATATATGTCCAGTATGGGTTAAGTTGTACGGCGAGAGCGTCTCTCCGGTGCTGTCTACGGGTACTGTAAGGAGTAGCTGGCCATTTCTGAGACAGCTTTGGTTTGAAACAGAACGGTGCCCTTTGACTGATTAATACTAATAAAGTAAGTGAAAACGTGGTTCTGAAAATAACACTGCAGAAATAATACTCTAATCGGATGTACAGTCTATGGCACTTCATGAGAATCCTTAACAACGTGGTACTTAAAGCCATTGATGTGCTTTAAAATATACACAGTTGTGGTTTCGCTTGGCACATTCATCTGTCAGATACCTCTCTTACCACTTCTTACAATCTATTACATTAAAAATATTACTCTTAAACAAAAATTACTGTGCATGCACGCTCTCGTCTATAATGGCAATTTTAAATACAAGGTGCACCTTTGTTATTTGTAAACCTTGAAAGAAATAAACTTACTTTAAAAAATTATATCTTGGTCTACAGACGTACCAATACATAATAGATTCATGGTTACACCACCGTCTGTCTTTTCAAGGCGACGTACAGGATTACGTAGGAAACGGACCGCGGCCACGCGTTCCGCTCCCTACCACGCTTCCGCGCGGGGAAAAGAGAGACGATGCTGTAGGTTTTTAGACAATAAGATCACCTCAGCACAAATATCAATTCAATGTACAAAGTATATAGGCAACAGTGTGCAGTGGATGTCCACGTTCTCGTTCATCCCGGAAACATGCAATGCGTGGAGGTCTTACTGCTGAGGGAGTTTCGGGTGTCGCTGACGGTATATACATTATGGCTGATGAGCTCGTCCTCTTCCCAACCCAAACACACTGTCCTTTGCTCTTTAGTTGTGATCTAGAAAGGAAAGGACAGAAAGTGTTTTCAGCACGGCCGTCGCTTTCCATTAGCACCGTTCCAGCTCAAACTTTGCATCTGCAATCGCCCTTCACGCCGTCACGGTGCCAGTACGACCCGCGCCTGCACGGCGGGACCTCCCCGTGCCGCACCGCCCGCGACAGAGAACACCGTACACGGCGCATGGCGGTCCGACAACCTGAGCTCTGGAGGCGGCAGGCTTCGGCCAGGTGGGCACTAAACATGTGGGTTCAGAGACGCTGTCTTCTCATATTTGGAGATTTAAAATTTGTTCTTTCTAAAGACAGCTTAACGTAACTGCTGCCCCTCTAGAGCTGGCCCCTGGCTCACATCGGTGCTGGAGCCATCATCCTTGGAAACAAGGCGCAGAACTCCAATTTGAGATCCGCTGATTTTGCTCTCTGGATATCCCAGAATCATAGAATGCCCTGGGTGGGGAAGGGACCTCCAAAAGCCATCTAGTCCAACCACCCTGCAGTGAGCGGGGACATCCTCAACTACAGCAGGTTGCCCAGAGCCTCATCCAGCCTGACCTCGAGTGTTTCCAGGGATAGGGCCTCCACCAGTGTTCCATCACCCCCAGAGTAAAGAGCTTCTCCCGACCGTACAAACTAATTCCTACCGTATTCCAGTTAATACGGTCACTGCTAACTGTGGGATCTCCGCTTGGAGAAGGGCACGCCAGTGGAGTTCAGAGCCCCCGTATCTTACCAGTTTTCTTAGAAAACAGAAACATCCTGCCCTGAAAAAGACCAGTTATGCCCGCGCAAAGGTAAGAAAAATACAAGCAACAGCACATGGGGAACTTACTGTTTGATGACAAAACGTCTACATCTGTGTAACATACTTGTGGCTAGTCAGATGTTCGGCAGATATTATGGGTATCTACAGGTAAAAAATGGAAACAATGAGTAAGACGTGCAATGAAGCCAACCCAGAGACACAGCGTTTTGCTATAGAACACAAGTCTGGACAAGTGAGGATCAGCTGTGAGTTGGTGGATTTTATATTGTAACTGTAAGTTAAACGGAAGTGCTACAAGAGCAACTTAAACCGGAAAACATTGTGTTAAGTACCACTGACAAATACAAATAAGTATTATTGGTTGTTTAGGAAATAAGAGAAGATAAAATCTACACAAGTCATGCAGTGAAGTAATTGAAAATAGCCCTTTTTGTTGGCCTACACAAAATCCTGTGCTTTCAGCGTGACATTTCAACCGATGAATTCTGCAGCGGCCTTGTTTCAGTCCGATTTTGTGAAGTGCTCACTGCTCTCGCTGCCTCAGTTCCCAAATGTCAAACCTAAGACGCCTTGAGCTCGATTTTCACCACGGCTGGTAAAAATCCACTGCCGAGAAGAGCTGTCGGCACTTCCGGAGCCGCCGTGGTGGCGGCAGCGGCATCGCGGTGGGTGAGCTGGAGCAGTGAAACAATTCCCAAAACGTTTGTCTGCGTAATCGGAGTTCAGTACGTGGCTCTCTCAAAGTGCCCCATCAACTCGGCTTCCCGTTTGAAAAAAAACCCGTATTGAAGTCAGAGCAGATTTCCAGCAGTACAAATAATAAACTTGTAGTCTGAGACTTGTGTCTGAAGTCCGGCTGGAGGGAGCAGAGAGGCGCTCACGTAGAGGGAAACATGCTGGGGGCACGACACAACAGGGACCTGCACGATCACAAGCGGCTGCTGCACTTGGAAAGACTCTTTTTGCTCTGTGCCTGACCTGTCAATACACACCAGGAAAGGAACAGGGAGGTTTCTTCTTAATTAAATCATTTCCAGATCTTGGTGTCATTTTTTCCACCCCTGTGCCTTCTCCTCCCCTAGCACCTCCACGCAGCATTGCCGACTCGTACCCAAATGTGCTTCAAGCGTAAGGAAGCTGCTCGTACCATTTTTTCCTACTGCTGCAGGCCGGGCTGTTGCACCCCACTGCGGAGAAGCGTCAGGGACAGTGCTGTCGGAACAGACCAAGGACCTTCAACACCGCTCAGTGAAGATGGAAGGGCCAGATCTTCAGACTTTCGGCATGCATGCACATTGCATCGTGTGGCATTAAATAATTCCAGCGTTGCTCACACAGTATATACATATATCTGTCATATATGTATATGGGGAGGATTGGCTGCAGGACTGTACTAAGTGCGTTATGAGGCTCCGGGGAGGATACGCATGAAATGATCAGATTCCAAGACAGAGAGTTTCCCCCTAAACTATCTGGGAAGGGTTATTTAGACAGAGATGGTTTTAAAAAATAACGATGATGCTTTCCTGTGGCCTGGCTTGTCCTCACAACTGCCTGGACTTACGGGGCATATAGAGACACACTTAACGGTGCAATAGATCGCAATATTGAGATGCTTTGGGCATACAGGCGGTTGCTTGCTCAGGTGACACGTACAGAGGCAGTCCTGCCTACACACCACCTTTTCAAGCTCCCAAGGGTTTAAATCGGTGAGTGCTGTGGTCATTCAGCAGACACTTCTCCAGAGAAGAAAGTACCTACCTGCTAATTAGACTAATCTGAGTGGGTTTTGGAATTGAATTTAATTGAGGTATTTTTTGGAATTAAAACACTCAGGTCCCTTTGGAGACCCGGGATGTGCATGCCTGTATCTGGGATAATCTTGGGGATAATATTTTTGTGAGGTCAGTAAGCAGACAGGCTGACACAGAACGTAGAGCTGGTACAAATGGAGGTGCTCAACAGGCAAAGGGGGAAAGGCTCGAAGCTGGAGACTCCGGAGTTAACCCGGCGAGGGCCGGTGGCACTCGGTCCCTGCTGCAGCAGCGCAGTGTGGCCAAGCCGGGGCTCCATGCTCCGCAGGATCCACCGGCACTGAGGAGCACGGGCACTGCTGCTCAATGCCCACCTGAAAACCCGACAACTTTATGATGGGATTTTGAAGTCGTTTAATGACTGAGTGGGCTGAGTACGCCAGGCAAGCCTGCCTTAAAAATGGACGTTTATCTCCAGAGTTATTTACACACACTGAACCACACCTGCAAAATGCTGAAGAAAACATTTAGTTCCCTTCTCTAAAAGGCACGAGTGTGATTCTCACTGAGTTGAGAGTAACACCAAAGTCACTCACCACAACCGATGCCTTCACAACAGAGGCAATTCTAACTTCCTAGAGTATCTCAAAAAATACTTTGTTTTTACAAGAAGAACAAGAGGGTCTTTCAAAGGCTTCTGCTGTTGCACTTTCAGGCAGATGTACTGCAGAAATCTGCATTTTTGACCACCCAGCCAGGTAAGAAGCACAGGCCCTGCTCTGTTCCCAGTGCATCTCCAGCTGGTCCGTGTGGGGACGGCAGCTCCTCCGGCCCCAGTGCCCATCTTTAGAGCAGTGCTCCTGCCCTTGCCGGGAGGATTTTTCATCACTTATTTAGTGAAGCGTTACTCTCTTCTTCTTGAAATGCACCCCAGCACAGCCAGAGCCGGGGTAGCTATTTACAACCAAAGCCAGCCTCGGAGGGACGTTTTCCGAGCTGAGGTCTGCCCTACTGTCACAAGCCATCGGCCATTTCCAAGCAGCATCGCGAGCTGAAACAAAGGCTTTAAAAAGAAGTTTCTGTGTGGCCCAGGCTCTAGCGTTTTTGTTTTCCTCTTGGAAGAGGAGAGTCAGAACACGTTCAGCCTGCTAAATTCAGACCGTTAAAGCTGTGATCCTGCGAGCCCTCTGCACAAAGGTTTTCCTGGCTTTCGGTGGAGTTCTGCACTAAAAGGAGCTGTCGGCTTCACAGAAATAGAAATAAATAATGAGTTCCGTGTATTATCCCTTTCTCTTTACATCTCTGAGAGCAGAAATAAGCAGCATGGCCCATAAATGTTAAGACTGAGTCAGAGACTCTATTATTGATTATTTTTAGCATCAGAAATGGAACTGCAGCACCTTTTGAGCATGGATAAAGGCTTATTAATCTGTGCTGCAGATCTGAGAGAGAATGTGTAGGCCAACAAGAGGTAATATCAAATCCCCCATGCTCATTAAAAGCACCAATTTCAAGTCGTCTGTAAGGAACAAAGCTGTAAATTAGCAAACCTGGTTGGCTGTGGCTGTTGCAGCGAAGGGAACACTTGTGGCAGATGTTGTTGCTGCAGACACAGTGGCTGGCGTAGCACCGTGCACCATGGGAACTTTCGGAAGGAAAATCATATAAGCAAACATACAGAAGAGTGTAGCAGTATGGGAACCAGAGCGACACGTGGAGGGGTAGTCGAGCATGGTATTGGTCGCAGCAAAAAGCCCGAGACATCATTGCCAGCGCGTGACATGCAACCACAGTGCAAAGCAGGACAACATTCCGGGCAGAGAGACGGGGCAGAGGGGGAAATGGAAGAGAAAAAAAAAAAAAGAAAAAAAAAAAAGGGGAAAATGCTTGTTACCATCAAATCAAGAAAATCGACACAAACAAGCTTAACCATTTCAATACAAAAAACAACAGAAGAATTTTTAAATGCTCTTAATATTTACAAATTTTTGTCGTTTAAAAATTCAACTCAAGTATTTACTACGAGCAGAAGTTAATCTTGTCGAAGGACAGTATACGTCTAGCGGCTATAGTAAGATACAGTCTTTATTTAACACAAGATAGTTTCTCAACACTGGAACTCATAGTCCAATCAAAATCCACCAAGGAACGATGTGCAATTCAAAAAAACGCCGTACAAAATTAACGACGTCTACGTGTCCGTGTCAATTAAACCGCATTTAATTGACAGGTGTTAGTGCAGGAGGGAGATGGATTGGCACGAGAGCTCTAAGTTAAAATCTAGCAGTGGATTTTGAGGGTCCGTGAGCTGCACCACAGGTTTAAGATAATCAAGAAACAAAGCTGGCACCTACCAACACTTGTAGCGGGTGTCATGCACAATATTGAGCCTGCCCATCATGCATTGCAACAGGAAGGTGGATTTGGAAAGGGAAAAGAATTAAAACAACCCATCACACGTGTAATTAGAAATTTCATTTGAACAAAGAAGAAAAATTGTTATTATGGGAACAGTGGCATGTAACGGTCAGCACAATCAAACCATACAATAGCACAGTGACCCATCAGAACTAGTCAGGGTGAAGGGGGAGAGAGGGATCCAACTGTGTGCTGGTGTGGCCGGCAGCACCGAGGAATATCAGCATGGCCAGGAAAAGCTCCTCTGGTTTTACTTTAGAACTCTTTTCATCTCAAATCCTTTTGCCTTTTGGCATAAGCTTTATAAGGGTCTTTAGCCTGGTTTCCTCGGATTAAAAGAAATATTTTACACTTGCACATAATGAAAAATCTCTTTGCTGGGAGGGTGTTGGAGCCTGACCCAGGCTGCCCAGAGAGCTTGTGGAGTCTCCTTCTCTGGAGAGATTCCAAAGGCGCCCGGACCCTGCGCTGCTGGGCCCCCTGCTCTGGGTGACCCTGTTGGAGCAGGAGGGTGGCACTAGATGAGTTCCAGAGGGCCCTGCCAACCGCCACCATGCTGGGATTCCACGACTCCGTGCACTGGGCATGCAGCACTTGGATTGTACGTGTGGAGCTCTGCGAGCTGCCGGTGCAGCGGGAGCCACCCTGCCTCTCCTCGGCTCAGTGCGCTTAACGCCCAGCGGCTGGGCAGCTGAAGGCAGCACCTCACCACGCTGATTCAGTGGGGTTTATTCTACATTATGGGACATATCTTAAGGTGTTGGTGTTTGGGCTCACGACCTGCAGCTGGGCTAGGCAAACATAACCGAAGTGACAGCACCTGGTAAATCCTGCCCTGCAACCAAAGCCTGAGCAGTACGGAGGGGTTAGAAACACAGGGGTATCATTTTTAAATATCACTAAGTCAGTAACTCTGTTTACATAGCAAAATACCTTCCACCAGACTGAACTCAGAATCTTCAACTTCTGCTTCCAACATGACAGCTATTCACTGGTATTTCAGAATATCCATCTCTAATAAAGGATTGAGTCTTATTTAACATCGCCCATTATGCTTGACACAGCAGAAACTGAAACAAACTCTGAAATCTGGGAAGAGAGAGTGCGGTGGAAGCGCAAAAGTATTCCAGGAGCCTGCCAGCGGGAGCCAGGGCAATGCTGCTTCCTTGACATTACGTGACCGTCACGGGGGATGGGAAATTGTTTCAGCCGGTGCCAAGAGTTGTAGCGGCTTCACAACCTCAAGAGCACTGAACGAAGCAGGGAAGGAGCTGGGCAGTATAATTACTGCCCGGGACAAGGTCATTCTCTGTCTCCGCAAGGCTACAGAGAAAAGGGCATAATCATGTTTCCTAATTACTCTTCTATTTCTGTGTCAGGGAAGAGATTGAAAATATTCACAAAGAAAGGTTAAAAGAAGAGTGGCTTTTCTGGCTTCTCTGACCTCCCTGCGCACAAACCGTGGCTGAGGTCAGCGGGACCACTTGCAAGATTAAAAAATTGGAGCAAAATTTGGCTATAAAGTACAAACAGCAAGCAAAACTGCTTTTTCAGTCCCCCTTACAACCTCTCTCTGGTGTTAAGGAGCTTACAGAGCAGAACTTTCGCGCTCTGTCTCCGTGCAGAAGTGCCCCGTTCAGAAGGTTGTTCACACTCCGTTAGCTCTGGACTATGACTTCATTCCAAGCATAACTACGACCACAAGCTAAAGACGAGTTAGATAATTGTAATGACTCTGAAATAGCGCTGTGGGGCTTTTTTCCGCTCCAAGTTTTAGTCTGGGTTCTCCTCACTAACAGTGTGACCAGTGCACAGAGTTTTGAGAGGAAACAGAAACAAACGGACACAGGGCAGAGATGAAGAGACCAGTGAAGGGCAGTAACTTGCAGATACGAAGACATAACGCTGTATGACCCTCTTACCAGTAATAAAGATCATTTTTGCTATGACCTTAATATTCATCCTGACTCTAGAAGCTTTGACTGACTAATGAGAATACATGAATAATAAATGTGCAGTTTCCAATGTTCCCGAGCTTTGCAGCACGAGGCAGAATTTCAATTCAAGGATGTGCTCAGTTAACTGCTTGTAACTTCACAAGCAGATGACTCCTGCAGTGGAATAAAGCTATTTTTATAAATGTTCCGGGTTTACTGGTGTTTTAAGCAGGCTTTTTTCCCCTCTTCTCTCCCTCGTATTATTCCCCTCAGTCTATTTATTCTGTCCAGTCTACTAAACCCTAATTAAAGACAGCACCGCAGACAGCATAAGCACTCCTGTCGGGGGGAGCAGTAGTGCCTGATCTTTTCCTCCCTGACATTTTGGAGGGGAGCAGTGTTTGTGCAGAGCCCCAGAGCCCCTCGAGGCAGGTGCTTACCCTGGCACCGCTGCCAGAAAGCGTCCGTGCGCTGGCTGAGCCCCAGCGAGCTCTCTGGTGCCGAAGCTGCGGTAACTAAATAAATATGCAATGCGTTGACTTAACAGCAGAGGTGGCTGAAGCCTTTCCAGGGCTACCCTGCTGCAGTCCTGCTCCTTGCTGCTGCACCAGGACAGCAGCTCCTGGCAGGACCCTGCAAGTCCACAGCCCCACGGTGAAACGTTCGCCCGCGTGTCGGCCAAGGCATCCAGAGTGCCACCACAGTACCAAAGCTGGCCGTCAACATCTATTAAATCTTGCAGGGCCTCCTCACTGGGCAGACTAACTCTGCTTATTCCAAAGAGCCAACACCACAAGTTGTTCCCAGCATTTCCTCGCTGCGCCTTTTAGAGTCCTCTCTCAGTCTGGGGACAGCTTCCGCAGCCAAGGTTTCTGGGAGACCTCAGGAGGGCAGCTGGGCAAAGAGGGAGCTTTATTTGAGATGAGTACCTAAGAGGATTTAATCACTTGAAGAGCGCAGGAGTGCCAGTGTCCATCCCCCGGCTTGGAAGAGCCCTTTGCCCTTGCACACAGGCAGCAGAACTACACCTTTCCATTCAGAAGAGGTGTCTGGGTCTGTCTGAAACGTGAGTGGAAAACTCTCACGGGTGAAACATCAAGAGTGAAGCGTCCTGCAGATAGGGGGTGTCCTGCCAAGATCCTCCGTATGGACACCGCACGGGTCCTGCCAGCGCCCTGCCCGCCACACCCACCACGCTTTCCCACGTAGCAGCTGCAGCAGCTGCAACATGTCTGAGGAACTACACTTTGGGTGTCTGAACCTGAAAAAAGTCACTTTAGTTCAGACCCCACTGAATTAACCTGCCCCTGCTCCCACACTCTGTGCTCTGCCCTTGGTCCTAGGGACTGACGGAGAAACTCCACCGGCAGACGACTGCGCACAGAGGACGACGTTAGTTAGTTTGACGTGGGGAAAACTAAAATGCGCAAGGCGGCAAAAAAATATTTCAAACTTCTGGAAAAGTACTGGATTACTGGAAAGGACAAACTGCTGCTATCTGAAAAATATAAAAGAGAATTTGTAGTAGCTGATGCTAAAAAATCCTTTCCTTGTTTAACACCTACGACACTTCAGCGGTCAAGAAAGACCAAGTGAAGCATCAAGAGCCACCGCACAAACTCCTGCAGGCTCCAGTACAGGTTTGCTGGAGGAAGAGCTGAGGCAGGTCGGGTGTGAGAGCTGATGTGAAAGAGCTCGGACAAGGAGATGGTGCAAACGAGTTCTGGGGCACACAAGCCATCAGCCCAGCCCAGCCTGGCTTCTGAGCCCGCAGGGTGAGAGCCAAAGCAGGTTGAGTACCTCCAGCCATCACCCAGCCCCTCGCTGGTTTAATGGAAGCTGGAGAATCGAACAGTTTTCTAACGACGTCAGTTACGCTTTGCCAAAACCACCCGGTGAAACGGTTTAATATCTACAGGAAGGACTGTGACTGCAGGAGCGTTTTCACATGAATTTGAGTGTGTGGGCTGGAGATCTGATCTAAAGCTTACTCAGACTTTCTATCGGCTCCAGCGAGCTCTGTGACAAGCTTTTACCAGTGTATCTCAGTGGCTGCAATGCTCTTTTGGAACCTAAGTTATTAAAATGTACTGCAGCAAGGAACTGAGTTTTGAGCCGTTTAAATTCTACCTGCTGGTTGTTTGCCAGATGGAGAAAGAGCGGTGAAAGGTATTATATGGAATTCCTGGGAACATACTTGCCAAAAAAGCTTAATGTTTTGGGTACAGACTGCATAGCTGTATTTTCTTTTTCTCCCTCCTCTCCACCAGTCTGCATCACAAAGGGCTGTCCTCACAGACACCCTCCCATTTTTTCAGCACAGATCTATCAGATGCCCTCTGCGTACCTCCGAGAACGATGGCGCTGGTTTGAGGTGGGTTCATACGTAAAAATCTAACTCGGCTGGGTTAATACGGCCATAAATTCACATGGCACTCAGTGTAACCTTTTTCATGAAGTGTTGTTTGCAGAATCAAAACATATTCCTTCAAAGTCCCATCACTTGTCCTCTGAAGGGATTTCTGCTGATGTAAACAGTACAGGGCACCAATCCTCCAGCAATTGCACCAGGGCAAGGGTAGATTTGATGCTTCTTGAGTAAGAACAACTGCACCTTGGTTCTGCTTAGGCCAAAATCAGCCCCGAGGCTTTAGTGGTAGAGCCCCAAACCGTGATTTCTGGTGCAGGCTCAAGATTAGCCTGTCTGCCAGCCTGCCTGTGCCTTCTGTGCGCACTGCACCGTAATTAAAATCAAAACCTTCAAGTGTGTGACTCAGAACAACTGTTGCTAAGCACATGAAGGCAAAGGGGTCTTACAGCAAAGAGAAACAAATACGACAGCTTAAGAGATGTGTAACAAAGAGGAGTTAGTCGAGAGAAAGAGGAATGAGAGAGAAGATTTTGAATTCTGATTTGGGACAGCAGAGCATGACGTTGATTCTTATATTAGGCTGGAAAACACCCACCCAGCTTCCGAGTGAAGCAGCGAGAAGCCAGCGGCCCTGCAGCCAGCACCTCCTCTGCCCGTGCCAGCACCGGGCACTGCCGGCACCGAGCACCTGCCACCGGCCTGCACCGGGCACCAGCGGTGGCCGTGCAAATACCTCTGCATTTGCCGCCAGGAAGAAGTGGTTATTTCCTCGTGCATTTTTTTTCAGAATTCCCCCTTCTCCCTCCCCAGAAGGTGGTGAAGAGGCAGCACTTACCTGGTGGGAGAAAGGCCGTATGCTGCTGTAACTGCATGTTGGCAAGAGCTTGCTGGTATTGGAAAATACCAGTGTTAAAGACTGCGGTGGCACCATTGGTTTTTTCAAGCGCAGGCCTCTTTGGTAATGGGGGAAGTACAGCTTGAGGAATTCCCTGAATGGTGGATGGGTATAAAAATAAAGTCCAGTAAAAAAAAGAAAAACAAAACAAAACAAAAAATCAAAGAGGTGGAGTGGGGTGTGGAGGAGGATGGGAGGGAGGGAGGGAGGGAGGGAGGG
>VWZK01018382.1:374292-416892 GCA_013396935.1 Baryphthengus martii | reverse complement strand
GAATCGCCGCCACGCCCCGGCGCGCCCGCCACGCTCCTCTTCCCACACCCCACAGGGCTCGGTGCGGGCGGCACGGTGCGGCACCGCGGGCCTGCTCAGGGTGCTGGCCTCTCCTCGCTGGGAAACCAGCTCCTGAGGAAGTAGTTCCAGATCTGGCTGCTACGCCTGCGAGAGGTTCGCGCCGGTGCCCAGTGAGAGCGGCCGGCAGCCCTCGGAGGGGTCAGGGAGGGGGCTACGGGCAGGTCACTGCAAACTCCATCTCTACAAACACAGACTGACAGGAACTGAACTCTAGGTTTATCTATCTGAGCAGCTAGATAGATAGACAGGCACCTACCCACGCACAAACACATGATGAGCTATATATACATATATGCCCACACACGCACGGACACGCACACACGGACGCACACATATATGTACATACAGACAACTCCGTACATCGGCAGGCAAATTTAGTGAAACACCTCGATGCTCTGAAGCTCCTTTCAGAGCAGATCTGGTACCACATGCAGAGAAAGCTCCTTGCGCCCGTGTCGGGCCCGGGCCCGCCGAGCACAAGCACACGCACCCCCTCCAGCCAGACCAGCTCACGCACCGCCAGTGCCTCCCACGGACACCGCTCCCACACGAATGCGTCTACTCCAGAGGCGTTTTCCACACTCACCATGGCAGCTGCCGTCGCCGCTGCCTGGGCAGCTGCAGCTTGGTTAACCTGGTACTGGGCAGCCTTGATCTTGGCTTGCAGGTGCGCGGGAGGGTGGAAGTATTTGCACTTTTCCCGCGAGCATCTCCCTTTGATGTAATCCATGCAGACGGTGACCGTGTTGTCGTTGGTGTCGATCATGGCGCTGTCGGCGGGGTGGGCGAACCGGCAGTCGTTCTCGCCCCGGTTGCAGTTGCCGCGCTGGTACTCTCGACACACCTGCGACAGCGGGAAAAGACAAGTTGTAGTTGGGGTGACGGGTGGCGCCGGCACGGCTCGGAGCGGAGTCAGCCCCAGGAGGAGCATGGCGGCGGTGGGATGGCAGGCTCGGCTCCCTCCTCGGGTCCAGGAGGGACCAGGCTTCTCTAAAGCCACTTCTGTCGTCCAAGAGCATCAGAATCCACCAGGATCAAGAGCTAAGCACACAGCAGGTTTTATTTTGTCTCTGAAAGCACCCCAGCACCACAGTGCTCAGCCGCTCTCCACTGTGCTCTGGATGTGCCGGGTTACAAACAGTCAAGGCGCTAATTAAGGTGACTCGCCAGAGGTGCTGGGAGGATGACCGTATGGCCACCCTGAGCTGTCCCACCAGACACGGGCTCTGTGTCCATGTTGGGGAGCGAGTTGCACTCACGAGGTATGTGGTACAGCATTGGTCCCCATGATCCAGGCATTGCCATGAGAGGGCAACCCAAAACCTGGCTGCAGCCAGAGCGGTCACCGCTCTCACTGTCATGCCGCCGCCACCCAACAGCAGCCAGACAAAGCTGAGGGCATCGGAAACTGCCCAAAGAATGCTGTTTGGTTGGAGGGATTCCCGCTCTGGAACACAGGCTCCAGCCCAGCCCTGAGCCCTCCTGGAGCTCCAGCCACCACCCCTGGTGCTGGTGCTGACACTGAGCTCATCACCGTGTGACAGACGGCGGCTCCTATTCGCACACCTTGCAAACCACGTACTTAAAAAAATGACATGTTCTTTCCACAGTCAGTTCCTCACAAACAACGAGTTTGTCGTTTCAGTTTCCCAAGGGCTATTGGAAACAGAAAGAGATAAAAGCAACCGAGTTTCTATAAAAATAAAACTACTTTAGTAGATGGAACGTCCTTTTAAAGGTGGGTGCCCACGAGCTCGGATCATCAGCATTTCCTCAAGGACCTTGGCTCTGATCCCTGCAACAAACCAGACTTGGTGGTGGTTTGGTTTCCATCCACATCGCTGCTCCAGCTGCTTTTTAACCCCCATGAGGCTTCAAGTACCAGCTGTCCATCACCTTGGAGTTGAGAGCTGACATCCCCGAGGGACAGGAGCAGTGTCACTTGTGAGTCTGATCCAGGAAACAGCCCTTTGCCCAGGGACGCTCCCAACTGACCCCAGTTCCAGTCATTTTCCACCTAGAGACAAAGACTCTGGATGTGTATTTGCAGCAGAGTGAAATGAGCCTGCTGGGACAAAACCGGACGATTTCCTTTGACTACCTGTTTGCAGTCTGGAGATAACATGAAGTCTTTTCCTCTGAAGGTAAAGAAAAGGATGGAACTAACATCAGCTGACTGTCTCCGCTCTTTGGCTTGTACTGGTGATCCCCAACACCAAGGACTCGAACCCACACCACGTGTAAGCAAGAACTACTCCATTAACTAACCAAAAATGATCCGTACAAATTCCTATATAAGTGTATATATATAAATTATCTATATAGACAGAGAGAAAGAAAACACATCCACAGACAAGTTAATTTTACCAGAGCTAAAACCAAAGACGAACCATCAGGAAACTGAGCTAAGGCTGTGAAGGGCTGGCTCTCAGTGCTCCTCAGCACAGCTGAGCGGGGCGGCCTGCCGCGGGGCAGACACGCACCCCAACGCTGCCAGGCAGCGACCAGCAATGGCTCTTCAACCACTGTGATGGTCACCAAGAACGTTGCCAATTCTTGTTTGTTTATTTAAAAGCAAGAGCTGAAAAGGGTGTTATTTCTTTTGCCATGGGCACGCAGCAATGAAGCATTCATCTGCTTGAGTAAAGAGAGGCACAGAAGCATGAGATGTTGTCTGGCCTTTCAGATCTGGAGAGCTTTTATTTAGTTATTTATTAATAGCCCTGTAATTAGCATCATCATTTTCAACTCAGCCTGTTAAGAAACATAAACAAAAGGGGCACCTGTTCCTCTCTAGCCTGGAGTGAGCGCGGCAGTGTTACTGACTCACTGCCATTCGCTAAACTTCTTCTAACTTTGGGCTGAGTTTGTTTTGGTCGCCCTGCAGGAAGTCAGGTTGCCCACCATGGTGGGAAGAACAGCCACGTCACCTCAGCTGTGGCAGAGGTGCCAGGCTGGGCAGAGGGGACACGGACAGCAGAGCTGAGATCCCTGCCCTGCCGTGAGCAGGTCACATCTCCTGCCTCCTCCCTGCGCCCGAGAGAAGTGGTTGGAACAGGCTTAGCCGGGACATTCTGAACGTTTAAACAAATGGCACCACTAGGTCAGATTTCCTGATCACCCAGGATTTGAGAATCTCTAAGAACTTCTGCTTCTTTCTGGCAAAAACTGGTGCATATGAAACAGGTAGGAAACAGCAGGTTGGTTATGGTCCTTCTCAACTCTTGAAGACTTCTAATAGGAAACGATGGTACTCGAGCGGAAACACAGGGGGGTTAAGTAGAACCCTTAGGCAGTTCCTTTCCCTCTCACTTCCCTGTCCTTCTCGCTTCTCTTCTAGCTCACTGGAAGAGTCACACTTTACTTCAAGGTATTTCTGGCAGGAGAGCAGTGTGAGAAAAGCTGTAGGAAAAGCTTCAACCCATAAAACTTCCACCCTGAGGTCCAGATTCCTCACGGGAGTGGCTGAGCACCCTGGACACCCAAACACCTGCCCGTGGTCCATACCGGCGACAAGACAGTCCAAACGCGTAGGAAACAACCCCTGCTGCCAGGGACAGGCACGGACCTCATCCTAGGATCAGTCGCACTAATTCAGGAGCCCAGGCACGCTGCCTGGCAGCTCTGGGTTCTTTGCCTGCTTTCCATAAATCCCAGCTAGGCATATGGAGAGCTTTTAGGCATGGAACAGCCCGGCTCAGCATCCCAGAACATGGGTGCTAACTTAACTAATGCTGAGGTACATTGTTCTTGAAAATAAGCATTTAAAATTCTAAGCAGAGGAAATCATATTCCAAGATTAGATGCTAACATCATCGCAGTTATTTTTCTCTCGGACAGTTCCTTCCAAGGGAGAGTGACCTAAGCCTTATAAAGCTCCCTAATCACGTCGTAACGAATGACGGTGGCCACAGCTCTAAGCTGCCTTGAAGAGCAGGTAGACACCGGCCGGCCTATCAGCCAGGCCATGCAAAATCTTACAAAGCAGTTCTGCATTTCTGTGGTCTATAAAGTACATTAAAACGCTTCGCTGTTCATAAAAATGCCGTGCTTATTTCCTGTCTGTACAGCAAATCAGGATACTCCCAATTAAATGACCCACACTCTGGAAAGCATGAGCATGTTATCTTCTCACCTACATAATTCACTATTTAAACTGCATCTGCTGAAGGGAAAAAGGAGGGAGAAAAGCCACCCCCTGCCTCCAACAGATACTAATTTTGTAAGGCAGCAGCGTGGTGTGGAGCTGCCATCAGTGGGTCAACCTGGATGTGCCCCTGATCTCGGCCAAAATAAAAAGCAAAACTTAAAATAGCTTGAAGGGCAGAAGCAACTGGATTTCTGTAAAGCGAAAGTGCCATTTCACGAAGAAAGGAGACAAGAGAGGCACTTCCCCAAGTCTCAGCACTTATTTTTAGGGGTTTCCAACTTGCCATCATCTCCCTTTCTATACAAGTTCAAAGCAAAACCACTCAGCCTTTTAAAAAAAAACCCTGCTGATTTCAGATATTTTTGCTGGCTTTTCCTAACTGATAAAAATGTCTTTTTTTTCTGCAGACCGTGCCCCTGGGTGTTCTGCGACAGTAACACTTTGGCAGCTCGCTCTCACGCGGAGGAGTCTGGCTCAGCAGCATATCACTTCCCTAAATAGCTATAGAAAGTATTTCCAAGGCATGGAGATGTGGTGCTGAGGGACAGGGCCCAGTGGTGCCCTGGCAGGGATGGGGCAACGGGTGGACTCGATGACTTGAGAGGTCCTTTCCAACCATAATGATTCTATGATTAAGGAAATGCAAGTGTCCAGAGACCAGACCCCGCTCGCTGAAGCCCAAATCTCCTTAGCTCCCCAGACGCTTTGGTCACAGTCTGCCGGGCAGCACCAGCTCTACCCCGGAGGCACCACACGAAGAGGTGACTCCCACACAGCCCCTCTTGGGATCCCACGGACTCAAGCTTCGGGCACGTCCTGCTCCTGTCTACGAACAAAGCTCCTGAGCCCCTGTGGCCCCTCCGTGGGTGGAAGCATAATCAAGCACAGCAGCCGACCTCGGCGCTGCGACCCACAGGGCTCCCCGCCACCAGCATCCTCCTCTCGGCACTCATTTCTGAATCCTGCCTGGTTTATTTATGAATTTATCTAATTGTGTTCAGGTTTTAATCCGCCTCTGGCAGGTATCCATCGTGAAACAGAGTCCTCAAAGGAAAACCATCCCGTGGCGATTCCAAACAGCCACCCGTGCGCCAGCTCTCGGCTCGGGACGGCTGCCTCTCCTGTAACCTGACCATGCTTTGGGGAACACTTTCCTCGGAGAAAACATCTCTAAAAAGGGAAATGATGCGATCCTGCCGAAGGGGAACCTGCGGTGACATGAGCTCTGAGAATAGTGACAGCGGCAGCAGGAAACGCTCGCTGCCAGATGACCCTCCACACACCTCCCAGCCTGTCGGTCAGAGACATAACTAAGAACAAGGAATTAACTAGCATCGCAGAATTATAGGCTTTCGGTTGGAAGAGACTTTTAAACTCATCAAGTCCAACTGTTAATCCATCCCTGCCAGGGCACCACTGAGCCCTGTCCCTCAGCATCACATCTCCACGCCTTGGAAACCCCTCCAGGGATCAGGGGGACTCCAGCCCTGCCCTGGGCAGCCTGGCACAGGCCTGGACAACCCCAAAGGGCAACAAATTGTTCCTCAGCTCCAACCTAAACCTCCCCTGGGGCAACTGGAGGCCAGTTCCTCTTCCCCTGTCACTTGTTCCTTTCGAGAAGAGCCTGATCTCTGTAATTTTCCTTGTAAGGAGAATTAATCCTTGGTAACATAAATGCACAGGCAGAAAGAGAAGCATCACAACTACTACTGGCTGCATTTTAAAACAGAGATCCACCGTGCTCCTTGTGCTCAGGGACCATATGCAAAGAGCAGAACAATCACCTCCTGCACTCCCCCAGTCCTTCCCACCGCCCTCTTGCAGAGGAGACGCTGTTGTACTGGGAATCTCAGACCTGATACGGCACTAACGCTGGTGCTGAGCTCTGGTGCCTGGGCTGGGGGCCGAGGGCAGAGACGGGGGGGCTGTGGCGGCAGGGCCGGCTCACGGCACAGTTCGGCTCTCTCCATTGCCGATGGAAGCTACCGCTGGCTGCTGCGCAGTGCCGGAGAGGGAGAGCACCGCTACCATGGGAGCTGACCTCTGTCAGGAGGTGCGTGCCTCTGCACCGCGTCGTGCCCACTGGGGTGACAGCGGATGGTCCGGCCTCGCCCATCCTCACCACTCACCACCAGATCTGCCTGGGGCCACGCTCACGGCCGGCAGCACATCGCTGGCTCGCCGCCCACGCTGCCGCAGAGCCGATAAGGTGCCGAAAACACTGTCAGGCCTTTCAGATAAGAAAGATTCAGGCTGAGGGAGAGCACCAGCTCGAGAGGACCAACACTCGTCACAGTTGCAGTGAGGAGGAAAAGCTGGGGGTGGGGGAGGCTGGCAAGGGAGCCCGGCACCATCTGTCCAGAGTGAAATTGAGAGGCTAAAAGGCATCTTTGGCCTGGGCAGCTGAAGCTCTGCCCTCACAACCCCCAGGGATCCGTGCCTGTGCCCACACACCCCACAGTAATACCATCAGGGTACCACCAACACAGATTTGAGGCACTCCTGCTGCTGCCATGGCCATTCCTAAACAGGTTCAGTGTTTCATTTCTTTCTGCCATGGAGGGTGAGCAGCAGAACCACAAGCATTAGTACGACCAGTTATGCCCTGTCCTTACCTGTCACCAAGACAGAATCACAGAATTGTTTTGGTTGGAAAAGACTTTTCAGATCATCGAGTCCACCCGTTGCCCCATCCCTGCCAGGGCACCACTGAGCCCTGTCCCTCAGCACCACAGCTCCACGCCTTGGAAACCCCTCCAGGGATCAGGGGGACTCCAGCCCTGCCCTGGGCAGCCTGGCACAGGCCTGGACAACCCCAAAGGGCAACAAATTGTTCCTCAGCTCCAACCTAAAGCTCCCCTGGGGCAACATGAGGCCAGTTCCTCTTGTCCTGTTGCTCATTCCTTGGGAGAAGAGCCTGACCCCCCCTGGCTCCAACCTTTTTTCAGGGAGTTGTTGAGAGCCAGAAGGTCTCCCCTGAATACGACATGATCAGCTGAAGTGAAACCTGCACTATTTTCTTCCACAAGATAAATATTTTATACACAGGAAATGTAACAAATGATGGAACTTCTGAGAGTGGATTAGACATGTTGGCTCCTACCTCCAGCCGGTCTGTCCTCATGAGCTTCTGGGCAGCGGCGGCGGCAGCGGCAGGAACCGGGACGCCCCCGGGGTTCCCTGTCACCAGCATCGGGGCCGTGGGCAGGATCTCTGCCGGGACCAGGCCTGGGGAGACGGGCCCCAGGTAGGGGTTGAAGGCGGCGGATGCATTGGTGGCAGCTAAGCTCGGTGCAACGGAAAACATCGGCTGCAAGCAGAGAAAACGAGAAGACAGACACTTTAAATATTTAAACCGGCCATGCTGCCAGCAAAATAACTTTTTCAGCTATCATCTTGAGCACGGTGGCTGTGATTTCAGTGTCCCATGCCAGCCTCGGCTGGTTCTCGTGCTCCAGCTTCCCCTGCACCGTTACAGCTCCTGGAGGACGTTCTCCTGTGATCCTCACTTGAGCCACACCTTCACACACCAGTACTCCTCATGGCACTGGAGAAGGTCTGAGGCTCTCGGAGGTACGTGTCCCAAACGTGTACAGACATCGCTCTTGGAGAAAAAGGCGTCTGCAGGAGAGCCCCGACCCACCATCAATCCACACTCTGCTTCAGACACAGAGAAACACCCTCTGACCCTGACGGCAGCCAGCGCTGGCTCAGAAATTACAGAGGTTTAACACAGGAACAAGACCAGACGACCACAATCAGTTATTTTTACAAAATTAAACAGGCTGTCCGCTCAGATATTCCAAAAGAAATGCACAGTATCAAAGCACTAAGCCAGAGAGAGAGCGAGCGTGCAAATACTGGGGTTTTTTTTGTTTGTTTGTTTGCTTTAAAAAAAGAGCCATCTGCCCTTGCAGGCTACCACATGTTGTGAAGATAACTGGATGGAGAAGACCAAACAGAGAGCCGTTACACTGCAGCAGAGATTAAAATAACTCTTCTGCCCCCCTGAATGCAAAGGCACCACGCTACCAGAGGAGTGGCACAATAAAATTCAGCCTGGGGTGTTTATCTTTAGTATCTAAATAAAAGAGCTCCTCCAGGCACTCAGATTTTTCTTCCAAACTAGTTTTTACAGGGAAAATGTTTTTACAGAGTTAACGCAACTCTTCTTGTGTCGTATCTGAGCCAGACAGCAGAGTACGCCACCTGCTTTTGTATTCCTGAGGAAATGACTGAACTCTTTGGAAGCTTCAAGGGACGAGTCCATCTGAAACACTGGACAAAAAAACACAGGCAGAGATTACTGAAGAAAAAAAGACTGGGAGTTGTGCTATTGGGAATAATCTCTTTAGCGTCTCTGGTTCTTCACCCATGTGAATGAAAAACAAACAGGCAAATTTTTCCAGGAAATAAAATACTACTCCAAAATACACTATTAATTAACTGCACTTTACCGTGTTATCAGCTATGTAATAATGAACAGTAAAAATAAACCCACGAACCAGCCTCTCAGTGTGTAACTTAAGAGATACCGGTGTTTGACTTCAGCCCAATATACTCACTGTACAGTAAATAAAAGACCGCCCCATTTATTTTCTCCTGAGATGGTTCCTGTGTGACCTACTCCAGTTGATCCTGTTCTGGCAGGGGGGTTGGACTGGATGATCTTTCGAGGTCCCTTCCAATCCCTGACATTCTGTGATTCTGTGAGATCATTCTGTACTAATAGAACTATTCTGTGGTCTTTCAACCACTGCAAAATAATAGCATATTTCACCTGAGTCATTTCGTATTATTGTGAAACTCACAGGTATTTTGCAAGGTGCTGCACACATGTAAATCAGGAGATGAAACCCTGTCCTACAGTCATGCGAGCCCGGACTGGGAGCCGAGGCTCGGGCGGATGCGGGACAGGGAAGAACGGGACAGGGAGGTGCGGGACGCTGTGGTGAGGGTCACCCCCAGCACGGCCCTGCCTCCACGAGCATCAGCCGAGGGTCAGCCTGGGCTCCCCTGCCTGCAATGGCAAACTGGTCAGAACTGGGACCTTGATGCTCTCTCTTAAGGAGAGAGTGAGGGGAGCTCCAGGTCAGTGTGAGCTGCTGAGCTCGTCTCTGTTCTTTACTGCTCTCTTGTTTTCCAGCGAGCTTCTGCTTCCCCATCTCTAGGAGCAGAGATGTATTTCTCTATCGCCACAATCAAACCAAACAACTACTTTGTGGCCTTGCAGTTTGGGCCCTGCCATGCTGTGCGTCGCACAAAAGAGCTGAAAAAAGGAAAAAGCAGCTCCTCTATCAGAGATGAAGGAGGGCACGGCCTTGGAGGCAGCTCTGTGCTGCCAGATGCCCCACAATCCACAGCACCTCCTCTGCTGAATAATTCTACTCTGAAAGTGCCTGTGCACAACCTGCCTGACCCCCCCTAGCAGGTCTGGTCTCCACGGCTCTGCCTTCCAGAGGCACCACTGGGTAGCGGGGTCTATTGACCGGGGAGGAGACACGGGGGCACCTTTGGAAATGGGCCTCTGCAGCACAGCGGAGCCACGGACAGAGAGATGGACAGATGGGCTTTCTGCCAGTGCTCCAGCTCACCGGCCCCGCAGGGCTGCAGGGAAGGAGCTGGACTCATTTAATGTGTCTTCTATCTACCATCTACAGGATCACCCTGTCCAGACAGGTTTGGAATCTCTCCAGAGATGGAGACTCCACATCCCCTCTGGGCAGCCTGGGCCAGGCTCCAACATCCTCCCACCAAAGAAGTTTCTCCTCCTGCTCCGAGGGAACCTCCTGGTTTCCAGTTGGTGCCCCTTGTCCTGTCCCTGAGCACCACTGAGCAGAGTCTGGTCTGGTTTTATTTAAAGAAAAGGCAATCCAAAGAGAGCAAACTCAATGGGGCATCTTCTCAGCCTTTTGAGCCCCGAGGGCCCTTGAGCTCTTGCTCAGCCTTGCTCAGCTCCCCTCTGGGGCTGCTCTTCTCCAGCTGAACAGCCCCAGGGCTCTCAGCCTTTCCTGGCCACACAGATGTTCCAGGCCTCTCAGCAGCTTCCCAACCTCCCCTGGACTCTCTCCAGTAGCGCCTTGTCTCTTGAGACATATCTCTATATATTTCCAGGTGCAGAACCCTACACTCGTCCTTACTGAATTTTGTGAGGTTCCTCTCTGCTCAACTCTCTAGCCTGTTGAGGTCTCACTGCACCAAAAAAGCCATCACCCAGCCGAGCCCAGCTGCCCCTAAAGCAGAGTACAAACGAGGAGGGCTGCCTGGATCAGCACAGGCAGAGCTCTTCCCTTCCTCAGGGTGGTCTCCCTGCTCTCAGCCAGCAGGACACACCATCATCGCTCACCCCCTGAAATCCCCTCCCTGGAGTGTCAGCTACAGGCAGATAAAAGAGAGAACTAAAAAGGAGAGATGGGAAAACTCCACAGACATTACTCGCAGCTAAGATAATTAGAACATTTATCAAACAGAAATATGAGTGAAAGGATCCTACTGCTTTGCTTACCAAATTAGAGTATCTCATTAAGCTAGCTCATTTACTTTTATTAAAGCACAGGGTATTGATTTTTGTAAAACAAAACAAACCGACTGAAGCATCGTTGGGTGGGACGACATAAATCACTTGCTAGAACACCCTGAAATAACATCCCTTTCAACTGTGCTAAAGAACGAAATAATTTTCAGGCCAAATTTGTAGGATGACATCCACTTGGAGACGCTATAGCTGGGACAGCCCATGGGCCTTGCTGTGAATCCTGGTATGGAGTAGGACTGAACTCTGGGAACACACAGTCTGTGATGTCTGAACTCCAGCGACGTGCACAGAAATCACCCAGCCACAGGGGGAAGGGTTGCGCTGCACTTCTAAATACTCTGACTCACATTTTGCTCGTTATTTGTCAGTGTGAGCATAGCATAAAGGAGAATTTCAATTTGATTTCAATGTGAGCCTCATACGAGCCTCCCTTTATATTAAAAAGGAATGTTAATCCCAAGGATGGCATTAGTATTTTTTTTCAGGTTTACCCTGATGTTGTTGCGTGGCTCCACACTGCTCCGTACGAGCCCCAGAGCGCCGTATTCGGTTACAATTCATGACACAAACACACAGACAGGTTAGCAGAGGAGATAAGTAAGATCAAGAACCATTTTAAGCAATGGTTCTTTCTGTTCTCTGTGTTTTGCCTTAAGCTTTCTTGCAGTCCCAAATCCAAACCTGCTGGCACCGACGCTGCATCCCGGGAAATAAAAACAAACCCATGGCACCAGCGCACGTCTGCTTGGAGCTGCTGAAGTTGAAAAATCACGTTGAGGTTGCTCTGGAGGTTCAGCACGTAAAGCACAGCTTGCTTCTGAGCTGTGGAGCTGTACGGACACGTCACTTGGCTTCTGACCCAAAAGCCCCACGGGCAGCCCCACCGCTCCTGCAAGCTGGGCTATGGGGCAGTGGAACCGCCGGTCTCGCCTGGGTGACACGGGCGGTTTTATTTAAAGAAAAGGCAATCCAAAGAGAGCAAAATCAATGGGGCATCTTCTCAGGTGGCGCTAATGGGTACTAAAGTCAATTTTCTGTGACGGTCCCACCACAGCTTTTCCTGTTTCTTCCTGAAGCAGCCAAGGCACAAAGCTCTCAGGGAGAATAACGCTCCTAGGAACTGCATCAGATCAGCTACAAAATATTGGCTGTAGATCCACAAACCGTGGGACAAATGACCATTTGGCACAAGAGCCCTTTCTGCCGAGATCACTTTTCCTAGGGATGTAGCTATATTTTGAGGAATATTTGTTGTCCCAACGTTTTTTGAAATAAAACTTGAGGAGCTCATCAAACAGAGTGAATACAGGTTTCCTAATAGAAAGTGTCTAGAGGTAAATTAAATTCCCTAAATTCCACCTTTGTAGCAAGAAAGAAATAAAAGAATTGTCAGAGTGCCGTCAGGTGTATCCACGCATATACTGCTAGGTATATTCATTTTATATATATTTTTCAACTTATTTTTTCCCTCGCTGCCATTTTCCCCCACTGAAAAGAGCAAACGTCAGCCAGGGGAGCATCATTGCCTCTTTATGCAGCATCTACCAGCCTGGCTCATACATTAATCAGTGCCCTCTAATGTCTGAGTTAGAAATTGGTATCAGAAGGGTTCTGGGCCAAATGTATCCGCAGGTTAGCTCTGGATTGCCTTAGAGAGGGATCTGGCAGAGGGTGGGTACTCAGCTCCCAGGTAGGTGGGTGTGTGGCGGGGTGAGGCCAATCCCCTGCGCTGTGGAGCAAGACCCGCGGCCACGGCGCCCGACAGCCCGGAGCTCTGCCCTGCGCGGGCTCAGGAACCTGCACCAGGAACGGGAAGGAGGTAATAGATGACCATGGTTTACTGTCACCAGAAGAGAGCTTCCTGATAGATTGTCCTCACCCCACAACCCTGACTCTTGGTAGAAAGTCTGATTAGCTGTCCTCCTTCTTCCTCCCGCCGAGCCTGAGCTGGGGATCCTGCAAAAATGATCTGAGGGCTGGAACCCTCTGCTGGGAGGCCAGGCTGAGAGAGTTGGGCTTGTTCAGCCTGGAGAAGAGAAGGCTCTGAGGAGACCTTCTGGGGGCCTTTCAGGGCTTCAATGGGCCTGTCAGAAAGACGTGGACAGACTCTGGAGCAGGGCCTGTTGCTTCCTGCAGGGAGGCTGGATGAGATGAGCTTGACAGGTCCCTTCCCACCCAAACCACTCTATGATTCTATGACATGCACCAGACATCACTCAGGACAAGCCTCCAGCTCTGACAGCCTGCTATAAAAAACAAAGTCCAACTCCAGCAAATGATTCCCTGAGAAGGTTCCCCTGAGTGAATGGAAAACACCCAGTAGGAATCTCCTCAAACCCAGGAATTTCCTAGAGCACATCACATTGCAAAGGAAACATCTATTCACAAAAACCCCACACAGGTCACTCACTCTCTTAATTCCAAGAAAGGCATAGCAAAAAATGAATTAACCAAAGATTAACAAAATTAATGAAATTAACAGCATCAAAGTCAGAGGCCCACGTACCACAGGCTGCAAGGGGGCACCAGGCATCATGGCATTGGCGAGCTGCATCTGCTGGGCCAGCATGGCCATGTTCTTCTGCTGAATCAGGTTATTGCGTCCATTGATCTCCAGCTGTGTTTTTAAGTGTGGTGGTGGGTGAAGATATTTGCAGTTTTCCCTCGAACACCGGCCCTGAGGGAGAGAAGGGACACGATTAGCCTAGAAGCGATGGGTGCGCCTTTGTTCCTATGTCATGGCTAAAGCAAATGCCACCCACGGCGCAGACCAAGGAGGAACACCCCTGGCTACTTCTCTAGGCTATCACCATCTGACCAGAGCAACCTGGCAATTCCAGCACCAGCTGCTTGCTTCGCCTTTCTCAACCAGCTATTTCTGCAGCACAACTCTGGCAAATACCGCTTGGTTTAAAAGTGGCCGAAGGCGAGCAGAGAGCGGTAGCTCTCCAAGCAGAGCAGCCCATCCTCGCTGGTTCACACACCTTTGCTCCATGGAAATGGTGCTAGTGGGGACCCCCTGCCCACAGACCCGCCTCCAGGAAGCCAGTGGCTGCGGAGGCAGAGACTCAGCCAAAGACGCCGTGGTCCGGCTGCAGCAGCCAGCAGACGCGAGAGGTTTTCCTCAAAGACGGTCTTACCTACGATGCGTTTTTGTTGCAATTGTGTAAGCCAAACAAGAAAATCAGAACTGACCTGTTTCTGAATTTTTCATTAAATTCTGAGCGGCAAGCAACAAATTCCACACGCTAATTTTATTTGGATGAAAGGATATTTATCAACTTGACAGCCATCCACAGCAAGAAATAATTAAAAATAATTCTATGCACAATGTTTACCCAAGCCCCACTGTACCTCCTTCTCACCAAGTAAACCAAGCTCACATGTAAGAAAATCCTGCTTGGTGAAGTCTCCCTGCAGTCAGAGTGGGGTAGGGGAGGAGAATCCCCTCTTTCCATGGCACATGAACTGTGATCTCAAGTGCCATGAGACTTCAGAAGATTGGCATTCATTAATATGGAAGCTTTATACACTAATTGTTGTCTAAAACTGGAGTCCATACTTTCACTAAAGCGATGACAGAAATAATAAAAAAATAAAACCAAACAAACAAAAAACAAAACAACAAAAAAGGATAACTGAATCTTTTTCTGGAGAAAAACAGGTTCCTTAAATTACATTTTTTTTCCTTTACTCATTCATCTTTGAACTAAATTCAAACAGGAACAATGACAAGGCAAAGGACAGCCTTCATTTAAGAAAGAAACCATTTTTTATCACAAAACGAATTAACCCAATACAGCTTGACCTTATACTGCAATTTTGCTCAGAAAGTTAAAACGTATTCTTGTTGTAAGATCTGCCGCAAATCTAATTTGTCCAAAGATTTTTGTCTCCCCTTCAGGCTGGGATGAAGGGTTTGCTGCTGCCCTCCTCCTGATTCACCTCTCAAAGTTCTTAACGCTCCTGTTCAGAGTTAGGCAACGGACACCTGCGTGATCCTGGCAGAGGAAGATACACTCGATACAGAGAAAAATACGCAGAGTTTTGTGGGTATCTCCAGGCTACCCACCGAGCCCCGTGTGTACAACACCACAGGCCACACCGTAAGGAACGGCAAAGGCCCTTCTCCTCCCCAAGCAGCCAGAGGTGCCGCGGGCTGAGCTCACCTGCAAGGGAATCTCCTGAATGACGCAGCTCCGAGCGCTGGAAAGCAGTCAAGAGAGGGGCCAGATAATGCACAAAAGCTAAAAGCACAGCATCACACGTGTGGCTCGAGAAAATTATTTTAGAGGGGAATGGAGTTTCCTACTGCAAAGAAGGACGAGGATACTGTGGTAGCAAACACTAACGAGTCAGAAGGACAGGGAACTACTGGAGAGAGTCCAGTGCAGAGCCCCTGAGTTTATGAAGGGAGTGGAGCGGCTCCCTGCTGAGGAGAGGCTGAGGGAGCTGGGGCTCTGGAGCTTGGAGAAGAGGAACCTGAGGGGTGACCTCAGGAATGTTTATAAATATGGAAAGGGCGAGTGTCAGGAGGACGGAGCCAGGCTCTTCTCAGTGACACCCAGTGATAGGACAAGGGGCAATGGGTGCAAACTGGAGCAGAGGAGGGTCCATGTAAACACCAGGAAACACTTTTTCACACTGAGAGCGACAGAGCCTGGACCAGGCTGCCCAGAGAGGTTGTGGAGTCTCCTCTGGAGACATTCAAAACCCACCTGGATGCCTTCCTGTGTGATCTACTCTGGGTGATCCAGCTCTGGCAGGGGGGTTGCACTCGATCTTTTGAGGTTCCTTCCAACCCCTAATATTCTGTGATTCTGAGAGACAAAATGGTGGTGGCTACAGGAATTGGTGTTTATAGAGCGTGAATTCCTCCCAATACAAGGCAGGTTTAGGTCGGATATCAGGAAAAAAATTCTTCCCCAAAAGAGCTGTCAAGGCCTGGCCCAGGCCGGCAGCCCTGGGGGGAAGCGGTCGAAAGGACAGGCAGGACGCCTCCCACACGTCAATTCTTCTCTCGATACCAAAGCCCATGTCAATTGTTGCTACTACCAAGTAACACAGGGCACAATCACCCATTTATCAGCCACCTGGAAGGTGATCTCTTACATGAGCACAGCGTAAAAAACAGACAATTGCTGCTGAATGAGTAACACGAAACTACAACTTGTGTTGCTGGAACCAGAGAGGAGCGATTAACACACCTGATTCTGAAACGCAGATTAAACTCCGCGTCCTTATTGCAGCGGTGGGGTTTAGGCTGCTCCACACCTCTCCAGGTTAGATCCAAAGCCTGGCAGTATGTCTGGGACACCACGACCACTTCAGAGGCTTCACAGACTCAGATGTTTTATGGCCACAAGAAGCCAGGCCAGGGGTCTACTGCAGTATCCTCAGCCTCCCAGGTAACAAGGAGCATTCACACCAAGACCATCATTTCTATTCACTTAACAGCTGATCTTTAAGGAAGACAATTTGCTCTGCGCTGAAGACCCCAAGAATACACCACACCCCCAGGTACACTGTGCTTATGCCTAGTTAACATTGGCTACTATCAAGAAGTTTGTATCTTGTTTGCCTGTCGCTTTGGAGCCCAGTGCAGTGCTTAACCTTTAATTTTCAGATCCGAAAAAGTTTTCCAAAAGCAATGCAGGCTTCTCTGTCTGAGAACAGGGCTTCTTGTCTTACTTTTATTCCATGGACCTTCAGATATGGTCCACAGAGTGCCCAGGAGTCAGAAACCGCAGGCTGAAAAAACCCCACTGTCAAAAAGCTGGCCCAGGAACACGGACTGCATTCAACTGCGAGCAAGGAGCTGCTTCATTCCCTTCTCACTAGATTCCTAAGTGCAGGCAACAGAGGTTAACACAGGTTTTTGTCTCTCTGAACCTCGTCTGAACCCTTTGCTGTTTTTTCAATCATGAAAAAACGAACACTCTGCGCAAACCCATCGAAGCAGAAGCTGAGCGGGCTGGCCGTGTCCAGGCACGCTGGGAGGATTTTACCACAATGCTGCAGGACTAAAACTTACAAAATTGTTAGAAGTGCTCCTGGGGCTCCCCAGGCACACTCTTCAGCAGACGCTGCCTGCAGAACCCCAACGCCTCGACACGAGGGTGGAAGCTGGGGGTTCCCGGCGTCCCCACGCGCTGCAACGAGCCTTTGTGCTCTCCCTGCTCGCCAACGTGCCCTGCAGAGCGACGAAGAAGAGGGCGAGCTCGGCCCGCCAGCCGGGCGGTCTCTCGGCAGGAATGCTCCCCGCGCTCACATGATGTTTTTCTCCAGCTATCGTATCAACAACGCTCGGGCAGAGAGCCCTGCTGCTCCGCACAGCCCGCCCGGCTCTCGGCAAAGGAGGGCGGCACGCCGCCTGAGGTGGATTACGGCCTCCGGCCTTGGCCAACTGGGCGCTGGGTATGGGGACAGCAAGGAGCAGGTGGCCCTCACCCCTCGGGGTACCCAGGGCTAGGCCAGGGTCTGGTGTGAGCCGCTAACGAGGGCGTCATTCCATGCTCCTTCCTGTGTCACATACAAACAGGTCACTGACCTGGCCAAATCCATGGCAGCCGGGTACGTGACAAAAGCCAAAGCAGGAGCAGCTGGAAAGATGGGAGCTGCAGAAAGAAGGAGCTGCCGTGCTGCTTGAGGAGCCAGCGCAGGGCTGGGCCATCCCCAACGGCCGGGGACACCACAATGCCACACGGAAGCCATCGAACACGGCTTCTGGATCCCTGCACAGCTCCCTGGGAAATACAGAATAACACCCCCGTTTTTCGGTGACACGCAGTGCATCCTGTTCTTCAGCTCCCACACCAAATGCCAGAAACACAAGGGTGGCTCTTGCTCTCCGGCAATAATTTTCTTCCAGAAAATGCCCTGTTTGCATGTTTAATAAGGAAAAAGTATTCCTGAGATTCCCTTCTGAGACTGCAAGCTCCTCCACCTGCTGTAGTTACGGCTTAGGTAACGCAGGTACTAACAATTTATGCTTTTTCCTTGAGGGAATAGTTAATGGAAATATCAGCAGAAGTCAATAGCTCATTAACAAGGAGATAACTTGAGCTCAGCACACAGCGGAGCCCTCTGCAACCACAGTGCCAACCAGCACCGAAGCGTCATCCTGACACCCACCCACGGCCCCGCCACAGACACAGCTTCAGCCAAAGTCCTCTGTGCCCTGCAAATGCTCTCAACAAGGGACAGATGTGAGCCTTCCCTCACCCACCAGAGCCACAGAGATCGCCGCAGCGATCCCTGGAGCGATCCAAGTTGCTCTCACCCAACCACTCAATCTGCTGCGAAGATCTTGGGGTGGTAGCGGGTCCAGCTCTCAGCCATGATCCCAGTGTCCCCAGCACACTGCTGTTGGTTTCCACCTCCACTCTGGTGAGGTCCCTGTGAACCCCCACCTCATACGGGCACTTTCGCTCATGCCTTGTGCACATATCTGCACTCAGCTCTGCAGAGCAAGTCCCTGGCTTTGTACAGTTGGTATTAGGCCTTCAAAGCCTTCAAAGAACTTGCCAACGTCTACGGCTTCCAGTACCCACATAAACTTAGCGGCTCAGGAGATACCTTCTCGCTCTCGACAACTCCCTGACAGAAGGTTGGAGCCGGCGTGGGGTCGGGCTCTGGTCCCAAGGAACAAGCACCAGGACAAGAGGAACTAGCCTCAAGCTGCCCCAGGGAAAGTTTAGTTTGGGTGTGATGGGAAAGCAGGAGAGAGGGGACATGGCATTTGCATTCCTATTTCCAACACTGCTGGTGGTGAGACAGACCAGTATCGCTGGGACGCCTGCCGTTTGGGAAAAGCGACAGCCTTTGGAGTTGGGAAGATCAGCAAACACCAGACTGGATGCAGCCAAAGCAGAAATCCTGTCGAATTCTGAACGGACAGAGCCTAAATAAAGATCACGGTCACTGCTGTCATCTGGTAAACACCGCAGGGTTCACACTGCGCACCGGGACCCCGCCATCGTCATTGAAGGTTCTCCTCCTGCAGCAGTATAAAACCTGAATAAACAAGCAGCCCCAGCAAGCTGGAGCGAGCCGCTGACTCTGCATCCCTGGTACGGCACCGACCCCAGATCCAGCCAGGACAAGCGGCCTGACTCCACATGGAGCTTCTCTCTGCGCTGCTGGAGTCAGGGAACAACGACCACCCTCCGCGACTCTGAAGTAAATACATCGGTACGGACAAGTTTCAGAAATGCAGCTGCTCTGGGAAAGTCTTAAAACTAAGCTGCGCCAGCCTGCTGGGTCTGTTTATTTATGCTATTTTTACACCGCTGCGGTAGCACAACCCCAGTTACCCAGCACTTGCTACACCGTTCTGCCCGTGTTTATACAACAACTACTGCTCGCAAAAGAGAACGGGAAAGCAGCTTGTTCTCCATCAATCCACCAACACCATACCATTAAAGTATCACCACAGAAGTCTGGGGCAGAGGAGAACGGAGAGAACCAACGTGCACCTCTCTGTGTGCAGAGATGGTACTGGGATAAACCCTGGCTCTGTCCCTGAGGTCCCTGGTTTGACCCCTGTGCTCTTTCCCCAAGGTCTGGTCACTTGTTTCAGAGCTGAGACCCTCACCTGTACCCCCCTGCTGGGACCACAGCCACCTCCCCTCATCCCCTTAGCTAACAACATTTTATAAAAAGAGATTGTCACCTATAAATAGAGCACACAGAACTGATGCAACAGCCCTTCCAGTGAAATTTTTAGTGTTCATTGCTGCTCAGGATGTCCTGGAGCCAAATTAATTCTCCAATTAAAAACTGTTGCTTAGCAACAGGGTTTGAGATGCAGGAGAGAGAAGCAGGGTGCTGGTGCCGGCTGCCTGCAGGCGGCAGGATGGGCACAAGGAGCTGCCTCGACACCGGGTGCGCAGCCCTCGCCTCAACGGAGGTGTGCGTGGGACGCTTCACCTGCAACAGGTACAAAAAAACCTCCAGGGCCACAGGGAAACACAGCCTGCGGCCCAAACCCTGCTCTCGCTTATTCCAAAATAAAACCCAAGTGAAAGAAACACTAGCCCCGTAGAGCTGCTCCGGGTTTGCAGCAAACATTCTTCCACAGGCGGTTTTGTGACATTACGTGATGCTGTTGCCGCAGCTCTGCTGTCACCATCGCCACCATCAAACCGGTGAGAGAGCTCCGCGCCACAGAATCCTGCTTCGGAAGCGAGCCGCGTCGGCTGGGACTCGGCTGCAACCTCTGCTGCCAGCCCTCGGCTCCCGCCACGGCCTTGGCCCACGCGCAGCGCTACGACGGGCTCCCCGAAGCGCTGCTCCGCCATCATCAGAGCTACCCAGCCCTGCTTCCCGACAGCAGACCTGCAGCCCTCGAATACTTCACAGGACACCTCCTACAAGCAAAAGGAGCGGTTTCTGTGGCCAGCAGACGCGCCTACGAGCGCTGCGCGCTCCGACCGCCCTGCGTGAGCACGCACCGCCCCGCTACTGCTCTTTAACAATTAGCAACGACTGACGTAATTAAACCGGCCGCTCGTGGGCAATTCCGAAGGCGCCACGACACCGCCCGGCTGCTGCCACCGCCGAGGATGCTCCGCCGAGGCTCCCCCTGGGCCGGGGGCTCTGTCTGGTCCCCTGCCCCGTGCCGTGGTACTCAGCCCCCGCCGGAGCCAGAGCTGCCAAACCGGGCCCAGTCAAGTGGGTCCGATCCAAAACAAACGGGCAAATACCTCCCTGCTTTAGGGAGTATAAATTCCGGCAGCAGAGCTCGGCGCGTGAAAACCCAAGCAGGAAGGCGGCTGTTGCGTAAAATCCGATTATTGCCTGTAAATGGGAAAACTATTTATACCGATGCTCGTGTGTTTTACAGGAAAACATTTTACTACACGTAAGCTACAGCTTGCTTTTTAATAACAACCCGTTTGCAGGAACTGTGCTGTAGTGGTTGGCCTGCCAAGCACACATTCAGACCAACGTTTAAAATATTAAACAGTTACTGGACCTATTTTACTGACTCGCAGCAGACAAACCGCAGTGCCGTGAGTCGATGGCCACACTTGGGACTCCAAAGCCTGACAGGGATCTAGTAGCAGGAGCACTATCCCAGAGGCACTACACAAGGGTGAGGTGCAGCCCATTTTGGAGCCCAGCCCACGCCCAGGACCCCTCCGACCTCTCCAGACCTGGGCTGTGGCCCGGGGACATCAACGGTGGCACAGGGGCTGGGTGGCACTGCTCCCACCCTCGGCAGTTTACGCCTCTCCCCGCGTTAGCAGCTCAAGCTGCCCTTCAAGCCTCACCTCACCTGCTTCCCCATTTATCCCCACCACGATCTGATCTGCCCAAGCACACTTCTCCGGTCTGGAAAAGCGTCTCTAAATGTCCTGCTGAGCCCAATTCCACCTCCCCACAGTCCCACCTTCTGCTTCCAGTGGCCGCGGAGGTGAGTGGACTGCCACCAGCCCCAGCTTTATAAAACCAGCCTGAAAGTAACTCAAGAAACTCATGAGGTAGAATGCGACCCCCAAACCAAGCACAGAGCTGCAGCGGTCGCGGTAACCTCCTCGCAGGGCTGCAGGGTGCAAGTGCCGCCGTGGGACAGCAGCATGACCCCTGGGGCAGAACAGCAGGAAGGGTGATAAGGGGCTGATTAAACAGCAGCGGACGAGAATAAATATTGACAAGAACTGCTGAATTTGTATTAAACAAAGGATGTCTCAGGAACACGCACGGGCCGGTCACAGCCGAACATCCCCGTTATAAACCACCGAAGCCAAGGAGCGCAGCACTGGGTGTCCACAGTACGGCCACCGCACCAAGTGACACCGGGCTGCTCCCACCAGCAGCAGCTCCACATCCCTGCATCGGCCACTTCCCTGTCCATGGCACCGGGATCTCTCCTCCTGCAAACATCCACAAAAGCAGAAATCAAGTCGTCTGAATTTGCTAAGAGGCTTTGTCTCACTTTTTGCCATGATGTAATCTTGGGTTATAGTAGTTCAATTGACTCAGCTACAAGTTTTATAATTTTAATTACCCCTGTGCATTCTTTTCATATCCAGTGGAGCCATGAAACACACTGAAATGACCACGTAAAATAACATCTTTTCATGTGTACCTTGTAGATAAAAGTCTCAAACCCTCTAAGTTCTCACTTGGTTTGCACTGCTAACAGCAGCTGTAGAGGAAGAAATGCAGAGGAGCCATCACATTGCTATGAAATTCAACAGGCTAAAAAAAAAGCAAGAAAAAAATAAAACACATTCTGCTCCAGCTGGCCAATTCCTCGCCCTGTTGGCATCAGCAATTCCAAGCGGACGACCCCAAACAGGAGCAGCCAGGGAGGAAGAGTGGGAAGCTCAGAGTGGTCCTCGGCTACAGGGCAGCGGCACAGAGACAGGGACAGCGACGTTCCACCTGCACCACTCTGCTTTGCACCCTCCTCCTCCTGCACAGCCCCTGCAACAGCATCACCGGAACGTCCAGCCAGGGCCAGAGACTCTACCAAACCACTCCCCGTCTTCCCTTCCCAACAGCCACTGATAAATGCATCCACAGCTTACAAAATAGAAATGTTTCCAATCCTTGAGTACAATTTCAGGTTGATATTCACAATACTTGCACGTCCCCACATGTGCACGCACATGCTATGTATCCATTTAGCAGTACCTATGTTTACAGCACCGCTGCTCCCAACACACACCAGCTCTGGAGGGGGACAAGGTAACGCTGGTTTGCTTCCCAAGTAACTCCCACTGCCCCCCGCCAGGGCTGTCCTGCAGAACAGAAGGGAATCCCATTTTCCCAGGCCTGCACAGGAACCCCAAACACTGCCCCAGTTTTCTCCCAGGGCTGCAGGGCGATAACACCAGCGCCAGAAACTACAAGACATTTCCAGCAAGACTTCAGAAACCCCCGAAGCCTTTTAGAGCAACCTCCACTAATCCACAGGAGCCTTACTCCAGCACGTAATAACTAACGTTTTAAGAGTAAAATGAATGACTCTGTGTCCAGATCAAGTGGAACACAGGCCAGATTTAATCCGCAGATCATCGCATAGCTGTGCTGCACAGAGCCCCACCAGCCCCAGGTACCGGGGTTACCCTTATCGACAGCTCTGCTCCCAGTCCATCACCTCTCGGGGAGCTGCTCGGGCTGAGCTCAGCCCCCGTGCCCCTGGCCCCTGCGCCTCCAGCCCCTGCACTCGGCATCTCCGCGGGCCCGAGTCAATGAGTAACGTGAGTGGGAAGCTGAAGATCCAGCGGGTTCCAACGCAACTGCTTAATGGATGGACTGCAGCATAATTAATATTTAATAGCATTTTCAGGCTTCCCGATTTGTTTTGGTGTGGTACGACAGAAAACAGGCCAGTTGTCAAACACTGCATCCAAACTGGGGGAACAAACAAGAAGGAGGCAGCCTCATTCAACAGAGCTGCTGGACCAGGGCAGGGTCAGCTACAGGAAATTTAGAAAGGGAATACCAGGGACGACCACAAGTGGGATGACACCATGTGTGTTATCACACACTTTTTACCCAGCTGACGTGTTTTAAAACCGCTTGGAAACCCACCCTGGCTGCCTGCAGGTGTGTCCCAGCCCCACTGCTGCCTCCAGCCCCTGCCCGCACGCCCGTCACCCTCCTAGGGACTCAAGCAGCGTCTTCTTACTAGGCATCAAACGTGACTTTTAAGGCAGATACGTGCACACATAAAATACCCCAAATGGAACTATTTTCAGTTGTTTTTGCAGCACTCTGGCACTTTAAGTCTCTCCTACCTGGTGACAAGGGGAGGTAGTTGACCCAGTGATCTAAATAGGGTAATGAGCGTCCTCACCCGAATGTAAATACGCAGGAAAATTCTCCCATTATAGGAGCTATATTTAAAACTACATTGCTATAGTTCAAAAATCAAATCTTGCTTTTGTGATTTGAAGAGAGAGGGATTGCCACCTACAGCTGCTCGTATCGGCACACAGGCAGCTGGATCCTTCCCACTCCTGCTCTCCTGTGCTCGCCTCACCAGTTCTGGTTGGATGTCCCAGACACTCACTGCTAAACCTCCTCTGGAACATCCCACAACCAGCAGACTGATTCTGAAGGTTCGTTCCGTGTTTACTCCATTAAGAGAAGTGATCCCCACAAATTTTGATGCAGTATTATGCACTACAACACACAGTACTTTCATAGAACCATGGAATCCTTTTGGTTGGAAGAGACCTTTAAGCTCACGGAGTCCCAGTGTTGCCCCATCCCTGCCAGGGCCCCCCTGAGCCCTGTCCCTCAGCACCACAGCTCCACGCCTTTGAAACCCCTCCAGGGATCAGGGGGACTCCAGCCCTGCCCTGGGCAGCCTGGCACAGGCCTGGACAACCCTTGCAGGAAAGAATCACCCTCTCACTAGCGTAGTTCTGCAGCGCCAGTGTTTAATTTCTCCTGAAACCTACTCACGCTGGGTCCCCCGTGGGGTTAAGTTTGAAGCAAATGGCGTAACTGTATTACAGAGGTACGGGAATCTGGGAGGTGTCTCATCAGCCTCCATCCCAATGCAGGCCTCGGCTGCGAGGGTGAAGCCCCGGGTGAAGCGAGGACACGGGCTGCACCGCTCGGCCGCATGCGCAGCCGGCCAACGCCGGGCAGCCTCTTCTTGCATTTATAGTTAAGGTCACTGCTGAATAACAAAAAAATTAACGTCATATCAATAAATCGTTCTCCACTTCCCAACAGCACGCCAGCCACCCTCCTTCAGCAACCCGAAGGTCAACTGCTGTCGTTATTTTCTGTCTGGACTTTTATTGAAGAGAGGTTGATTTACAAGCATTGGTGAAAACTGCAGCCCCGCAGCCCCAACGCTGGAAACTGCTGCTAGAATGGAACCTGAAAATGCCAACGCCTTGACACGTCTGGGGGTTCTTATCCACGGGGTTTACATAACAACTACACACCCCTCTATTGTCTTGCCATGCAAATGGAGTTTTCAGACCTTGCTATCCCTTTTGTAGTGTTTTTCCTTGTTCTCAGCAAATACAGCATCTCAACACATTATTTTAACTACAATTGGAATAAGTTTGCCAAGTAAATAGTCTATTGATTGAAAAATAATTACTTTGGACTGATTTGAACTATTTCTATATTTTCCTAAAAATAACCTAACAACATCTGCGGGAAAAATAATTGGTAAAATTGTTCTGTGAAACCAGCCAGCGGCGTTTCCAGCGCTCCAGGCGCAGCGGGTGGCGTCACCTCTTCTGTGAGGCGTTACCTTCTTCATGAGGTGTCACCTCCTTCATGACAGGAGACACCCACAGATGGCGGATTACCCCAAGGAGCGCTGGGCAAGGTCAGCTCCCCACCAGGGATGCTTCCAGCCCCAAAGGTTGACCCAATCCACTGGAAACTGCAGGTTTTCAGTGCCCTGCAGGGGATACTCAATATTTGGCAAGATTTATCTGCACCGTTCCTGCTGCTCTCCCTCCTTTGGAAGGGACTCCAGTGGGCACCAGCACATGTCCCTTGCTAGGAAAACCCAGTGACTGCAGAGGACGGCTGGCCAGGCAAGTCGCTGGAAGGAGGCTCGGAGAATTGACCTGATTTTCAGGAATGTCAACAGCTCTCCAGTCCCTAACTCCCTACAGGTGCGAGACAATTTTACAATACTATAAACTTTCTTAGATGGAAACACATTGCTTCAGGAAGATCCAAACCTTTCTACTTAATTACCGCCCATATCCAGTCCTGCCAAAGCGAAGCGAGCGTGGCGGCTCTGGGAGCGGTGTCAGGGGAACGCGACAGAGGCTCTCGGGCAGCCCAGCAAGTAACAGTGCTTTTGGCACAGCAGTTCTGCCTTTGGCAACCAAAAACCTAACGCTTCTGGCCCTGCTTGTACGGTTTGCTTACAGTCATCACGTTAAGGCCATTCAGTCTGCTCAGTCACATAAAAAAAAAAATAAAGAGGAGAGACTGAAATAACACCCAGAGCCATGCGAGAACGGGCTGTGCAGGAGCCATGGTTCACATTTATCCCTATTTGCACTCGATTTCAACACTGGTTTAGTCTGATGACACCACACCACAAAACATCAAGCCTGGAGGTATAACTCCCACGGGGGCTTCAGCTCTGGGGTACGTGGGGATGCCAGAGCTGATGGACCACTACCAACCACCACAGCGGGCAGAAACATTGTGCGACCCTCAGAGTAACGGCGTGAGGTCCCATGTGCAAACCCACAGCATCTCAGCCTGGTGGGGTGAGAAGGGACCTCTGGAGACCATCTGGTCCCAACCCACCCTGCTCCAGCAGGGTCGCCCAGAGCAGGGGGCCCAGCATCACTGAGGACAAAACCACAAATGCACTTGAGTAAAGCAGAAAATACTTTCCCTGTCCAGCAAGAACTTTAGAAACTAATAAAAGCTGAAGAACTGCTGTTATGAAAAAAATATTTTAAAAAAATCCGGAAATCTTTAATAATTTTTAAGAAAAAATGCCACCTGTTTTCCACAACAGGGAACTCAGAGAAGCCAGTGGCTTCACCTTCTGACAAGACTGTGATTTCCAACAAAGTGCACCTTTAAACACGAGCCGCCAGCCCCTCTGCAGCCAGCTCAGTCCCTCCGAGCCCGACGGCCGGAACCAGCGGCGTGAGCCCACAGATGGGCGCCGGCGGTGGCAGGTCCCTCACCAGGACAAAACGGGTATTTGATTTAACTCAATCTAACCGGGACGGACGCAAGAAGAATCCAGAGCGAGCAGTTGGGTGCGTATCCGACCAAGCCAAGAAGCACCCGCAGCTCATTATTATTTCCTGCGCCGATGAAGCTGGAGCTGTCAGAAGCTGCTGTAAGCAGAAGCACGCTAAACAAAGCTGTAATTAATTAATGTGCAATCAAGCACCAGCCCAGGACAGGGCCAGCTGTCCAAGGGTCAGCGGGAAGTACGGCTCCTCCCCACATCTCACCACGCTGCCTGGGCTGCAATTAGACAGCTACCGAGTTTCCTGCAGCTTGACATTACAAGGCGTAACAAGTTATTTATGGCAATGAAATTCTGCAAGACTTCATCAGTACTTCAACAGGAACTGAGGAATCCTGCAGCATGGACCTGTGCGCATGGACAGGGCACCAACCTCAAGCCAAAAAGCATCCACAGAGCAGGAACAGCCCCTGAAGCCTGGTGTGCCAACTCCTCACTGATCCCATCTCGCCTTTGAAACCCAGGAGGAACACCTCAGGTTGTTTCTAGAAGCTCAGGATGCCTGAGCAAGCCCAGGGTGGCAGAGCAAGGCCAGGCCCCGAGTCAGTTACATGGGACTAACCCTAATACACAAAAATAACTTGTTTATTCCTCCTGATGTGTTATTTTTACACCGGCAGCTCCGGGTATTCGTGGCTGCCAGGCTCATGAGCCCTGCAGAGTGCCGGATCAGGGCTGTGCCCAGCAGTCCCGCCTCAGTGGCTGCCCCACAGGGCTGGGAGAGGTCCTTGTACTTGGGATAGTCTACAAGAAACTCCTCCAGCCACTGCCCACACCACCAGCTGTGCTGGGCACACATAGAATCATAGAATGGCTTGAGTTGGAAGGGACCTTAAAAATCATCAAGTTCCAACCCCCTGGCATGGGCAGGGACATCTCCCACTAGAGCAGGTTGCTCAGAGCCTCATCCACCCTGGACTTAAACACTTCTAGGAGTGAGGCTCCACAGCTTCTCTGGGTGACCCGTTCCAGCGTCTCATACCCTGCCCCAGTCCTGCTGGCCCTTCCCACTCAAAACATGCTGACGGTTTCTTTCCAACGAGGCAGAACCAATTCCTTCGTATGCCTGGCAGCGTTTCCCAGCGCTGGCTACCCGAGGACACCTTAACCGTGCCCACTGCGGCTGCATCCACACCGCTGCTCAAAGGAAGAAGTCAAGTGCAACCTCCCCTCCGCAGACTGTGTCACAGTGAGCTCCTGTAGTAAACACTGAGAGGTCTCCTGGGGTTCACTTCTCTTGATAAACACTGGTTGTGGGGGATTCAAGTCCAAGGAGTGAATGCGAACACCCGTAGGAGCTGCCGATAACGAAGCGGGGCTGGTGAAAGGGCCCTAGGAAGGCAGCAGAGGAAGCTGCTGGCAAGTAAATATTGCTCAACACGCACTGGTATTGGGGAAAAACTGACAGAGTGGAATAACAGGAAGCTTAGTCACTTTTGGACAAAAAAAGCGAAGCGTGTGAGAGGGACTGGGAGGGGAGCCGAGCGCCAGGCCGGAGCGGCTGGGCTGGGAGGGCCCGGGAGCGGAGCTCGGCTGGCAGGGCAAGGGACGTGCTCTGCCACGGTCACTGGACCGGCCGGAGGAGGAGGGAGGAGGGCTGTCCTGCCCGGGTGTCCCCACGGGGTGCTGGGCTGCCCTGCGACAGCAAACCCATCGCAAATCCAGCAGGATCTGCTGCACAGGCTCCTCTGGTCCCCTTGTGACTCCAGCTAATGACTCCTGCTAATGACTGGAGTTAAACCCTGACCTGACTAAACTACATCCCAGCTTCTCCTCTGCCCAAGTGTGGAGAGCACCACAAATGCTGAGCTCGGGGGCCGGTAAGAAAATACCAGGGGAAGCCAAGGAGGGCTCAAAACCAGCAGCTAGAATGGAAGGATAGATTTAACTTTGAATATTATCATTCAAACCCACAGCAGAACAGCTTTGGGAGGTGCCTGACGCAGCATAGGACACCTAGATAAAGACAGTAACCAAACTAAGTCAAAATGAAGACAAGTCTGACTATTAAAGTTTTTTACTACTAAGGCAAAATAGGGAGGTAAAGGATCTAATGAACAAATGGTTCAGCAGCAGAGAAATAAACCACCTTATCCAAGTTTATGGTCTAAAAATTACCACAGTGATGATCTGTCTAGAAGTAGTTCTGATTTCAGTGGCAAAAAAAAAAGAGAACCCGTTAATATATTTGACACCAGGAGGAAAAGGGAGAGTTAAGTGTCTTTAACAAAGAACAAGCTGAAAGAAGCGAGTGCGGCAAAGGAAAAGTGTGGTGGGCAAATAAAGACTGACACATCAGGCTTCTTTTACCCAGCAAATGTGTACTGAGGCACAACAAAAGCTTCCTACCCACCCAGCCAGGCCCGGTCCCCGTGGGCTCCCCGCAGCCCTGTAAGGCCAGCCGGGAGCGTGGCTGGAGACCTGGGCCAGCGGATCCACACACCGGGGCGACACATGGGAGCTCACACAAAGCGCTGCTCCACCCTGTGCTTGGGGATGCACTTGTTGCAGTTAACTGAAGAAAACCCCAAACCGAACACTACCCCGCAGCGCGGTCACAGCAACATGAAACACAGAAGGACTGAGAGGACACGTGTCGGCTGGTGGGCAGGGAAGCCTGCATGCCCTCCTGAGAAACATGTGTGTGACGGACCCGGCACACGTGTGGCATGGTGTGGCGGGGCAGAGCATGCGTGTGGAGGACATGCCAGCATCCCAGGCCGGTGTGGGATGAGCCCGGCACTACGGCAGGAGGAGGTTGGCCGAGCAGAGTCGGTGTTGTCTTTACCACGAGCCAGGCAGCACTGGGTCCAGCAGCCCAGCCTTGCTTCTCGGGACTCCGGAGGGTCACCTGACGGCTCAAGTAAAATTTTGTTTAATTTCTAATTTCTGGTGGCCTGCCTTCACCACACAGCAACGAAACAGCACCCAAGGCACAGGTCCAGTCCAGTGTCCAGCTACCATGCCCTCAGGCTCCACCACTGACACAACCCAATAATCGATAGCACTGGGACACAGAAACACTAATGGAAATCCAAAGTTTCAAGAATTTCTCGCTCAGTGCTCTGTTCTGCTCAGCCTGAAGCAGAGGGCAGCGGCAGGACGCTGCTGACCCGGCAGCAACGCTCAACTCAACAGGCCCTGGATTGGTCACAGACATTTTTTTCAACCAGCTTGAGGATAATTTCCTGCCCTAAGTGCTTTCCAGGCCTTGTAACACTGATACTGTAGATCAATATTTTACAAAGACAAAGCTCGATGACGGCCGCGCACACTCATTAAACCGTATCTAACGAGCAGCGCCGTTGTAATCGCACACTCTGCATCCCTTTTAACTTTCAGACCGCAGGTTTGGCCTCGCGTAAAACAAAGCGACAATAAAAGGACAGAACAAAAGATCCACTGTAAGTCACAGCGTGCAAATAAAGACGGTATCTACGTTGTCCGGACCAGCACAGTGCAAACACAATTAAGGCTACGAGAAAAGACGACCGGCTCTCAGGAGCTCTCGATGTTCTCTTCGCTAAAGCCCCTGTTATTGGCTTTACTTTTAAAAACACAGCCCTTTGTTAAAGCAAACAGGTAACTGCACAGATCTACGCTGTCAGAATCAGCCTGACTGTTCTCACCTGTGAGGAGCTGGGACTCCGCAGGCTCCCAGAGGAAGCCAGTCACACATGGAGCCTGCAGCGCCGCCACGGAGGGGCTGGGGTCCTCGGTGGCTGTGGGCACATCCCCATGTCCCCAACCCAATCCTGAGTGGAGGCTGTTCCCTGGCCTTGGCACCGTCACAGATCTGCGATACACGTGTCGCTCTCGTTGGAAAGGCCTTGGGCCCAAGCCCGTGTGTGCTCAGAAATGTGGTGGCAGGATGAGGATTAGGTGTCAGAGCCTTAAGCTGAGCTCTGTCAAAGTCATGTATTGAGGAGAAAAAAAGGCAAAGACAGCTCAGAAAAGCTTATGAAATGTGTGACAGTAGCAGAAAGTGCGTAGAAACAGCAGAAACTGGTTTTCAGCATCTGCAAAGTCTCACAGAGCATGTGGACTCTGAAAGAATAAAGAGGTGAAGATTAATCTGTCCCTGCTACTTTGCTTGGGTTGTTGAATCAAGGAGGTCAACAGACACGGGAAACACAGATGGCAGGATTTATTTTTCTAAAGTTAAATAATCACAAAATATGCCAAAACACTGCTCTGTGGTCAGAATTCCCTCTAATTGCTTATTTTAACATGAGCACTGACAATTGAAACATCCCGTCACAAAAACAACCTGTGCAGACAGAAGCAGCAGCTTTCCCCTGGATGGAAAGTTGGTTTGGCTCGACCCTTTCCGAGCCTGCGCTGTGCCAGGGGCCGGCTGCGGGGGTACAAAAACCCAAGGTGTTGGTGAAAATGAGGAGGAAGTACTAGTTTTACAGCAGCAATCTTTCTGAAGGAAGTGGCATTGGCACTGACGGCAGTTTCAGCTCGTTGTAAGACACTTCAGCAGTTCCATTACCTTCCCCTTTTACACCGAGAAACAGAAAACCCACCCTCTGCAGGATATGACCTGCAGGGCACAGGAGCTCAGAAACATGCCTACGGCCTGCAGGCTCCAACGCTCTCGCTGGAAGCGTTCAGCCACATAGCTGGTGGGAAATTAAAAATTTTCCATGTGTGGGAGCCAACTGAGCTGATGAAAGACAAAGCAACATTCAGAAGGAAGATGAGCACACCGTGATCTCATTTCAGAAGCGCTTTTTCCCCTCAGTTCAGCGTGTGTGAGGCAGAGGCACAGAGATGAGAACATCGGCCTCGGGGCCGGGCCGAGAGCGGCCTTGCAGGTGTTTGCTCTGGGAGAGCCTAAATTCTCTTTTAATGTATTTCGCACAAAACTGTGAGGGAGGAAGCTTCTCATTCCTGAGAATTAAAAGGAAATAAAATCCTATTATTAAATTCCTTTTTTTCTCCCCNAAAAAAAAAAAAGAAGAAAAATGTTTTAAAATCATACTAAAAATCTAATTTCTGTAGCAAACCACCTTCCTGATTTAGGAACTCAAGAGCTTATTTTTGCTGTAGACAGTTTAACAGGCTTTCAAGCATCCAAATTTAGGAAAAAAATCCTGTGACATTTAAACAACGCAGAGCTTGAGCTGGAGCTGACTCAGCCACTCGAGCGCACAATTTGAACATACGCTACATAATCATTCCGGGTTTAAAATTATCTTCCTAATATCTACAGGCTAGATTATCCCACACGCATTTATCTTGATTAACATATCGCCCTAAGGACAGCCTTGCAGATTTCATTAGGACTAATTATGAAGCAGGGTATTCAACCGCGGGACGATCCAATCTCGCTCTGGCTGAGGCGGCCCTGACCTCCTCGGTGCCGCGCGCCGGGGTCACACATCTGTACGTCTCTTCCTCCTTCTCCTAATTAACATGTAACAACCGCCGCTCGTTACTCACTCAGAATTAAGAGCCAGCAGTGAGGGGAGCGCGCGGGACGCGTTCCTCAGCGAGCGACACGTGTCCAGAACCCACAGCTCCACAAGCCACCCCTGCCAACGCTGACACAACGGGACACGGAGGAGGCCCTCGGAGCAGAAGCCCCTCTCTCCTTGCTCTACACAGGTAGTTTTTGCNGTTTTTTTTTTTAAAAGTGAGACCAGACTGGCTCCAAAAGTAGGAAGACAAGAAGTGAAGCAGCCCCCATCCTGCTCTACCACTGGTCCCGAGAACCTTGATTTGTTCTCTGTCTTTAACCTCCGACGTTTGTATATATACACATATATATAGTATACACTGGGCAGATAAATAGGATACAGTGTGCATATACACATGTAGGTAAAGCACAGAGTAAACCACTTATTGAAAACTTTATAACAATCAACTTTCAAGTTCCACTGTAACCATTTTTCCAGTGCCTAACCACTTAGGCATTCACACATCCAAAAATCACCAGAAACATCTAAAGAATAAATGTGTGATAAACATCACGTGAAAATATTCTACACATTCGCAGACATATATACACCTACTGGCTGTAGGAAAAGGCAGCTGTCGAGTCTCTCTCCAGCCCCAGCAGACAGGAGGATCCCCAGCAGCCCGAAGGACTGCGAGGTGACGAGGCTCACTGCGAGACCTCTGCAGAAGGCAGAGCTCTGAACCAGGCTTTCTGTACAACTTGAGCTCATTTCAGGCAACTTCCAAGCTTTAGGAAAGTGATGTTCCAGGAAAGCTCTGAACACAGTAATCCCCGATCTAATAAAGGGAACACAGTTGCCAAAAAGCTGGTATTTCTGCCCTCTCCCAGTGGCGCTCTAGCCCCTGCCAACTCACTTACTTTAATGATACGAGCAGCTGTACCACAGACACGAGTCGGCCGCACCACACTGGGCACGCATTTCAGCTTTGGGTTGTTTATAATCACTGTGCCCTTCTCCCACACGGACGTACCTAGATATTTCTGAAAAATTATGCAGGCTGTTTACATGGCTGGCCTTTTTTTCCAGTGTATGTGATAGCACCTGCTTGTCTCTCACTCCAGGCACTAGGAAAAACGATGGTTTAAAAAACCAAAATAAATGATTACCCCAGTCTGTACTCGTCTCCCTTCAGCTCTACTCGCAGTGCCTCAGAAAGGTCCTCTCGCTGTGTTAGCAAACGGCCAGTTTACTGTGCAGCTTCTTACTGGGCTGCCATTTAAGTGTCTTTAAATCCATTTACCTGGGCTGAGTGCTGCCGAGAACAGGCCACCTCTGGCTGCTCGGGGTGCAGGGGTCGAGCTGGCGGCTGCAGCGGGGCTGAGGCCAAGGTCAGGGGCTGGGTTATTTCCCTCCATGCCAGAGGCTGCCGGGTCACACCAGCTGTGCTTCTCCTGCTCTCCTCATCCCGCTTCCTTCCAGGCCTCCAGGAATATCATCTTCTATGTCTGAAAATGGTCCTTGCTCAGCACATCAACTTTCTTATAGTTACCACATATTGGAGTTGATCTGGTGCCATTAGGCTTATTTAACGATTGCATGTAAAAAGTGAGCTTCTCACCAACACCATCACATTTTTATATACTTCTAGGTTTATTTTTTCTAAAGAGTTCAGCTCCCTTGCAGGTTTCTCTCCCTTCAGCACAAATACTGCTCCATATATTCTGCACTCCCACAGGTGAGAGCTCAGAAATGGCCCCGTGTGTTCACTGCTCTGTGTGCACATCAACGGCACCAACACCAGGAACCTTGTCTGAACGCAAAACACAACTTCCAAGTTACTGGGGGAAACGGACTCTTCCGCTTCCTCTGAGGAGCTTCTAGTTTGGCCGTGAAATTTTTAAATGCCTAGTTTTCCTAACCTGCATTTTAATTTGGTTACAGTCACTGCACAAACCCGAGCCAGCTCTTACTGAGGTTCACTGCAGGAAGATATTCCCAGGATATGGGACAAACAAGGAGATGTTACTGCAAATGATCTTTTGAACATGCCCTACCACCAGAAAGCAGAATTACAGGCACAATTTACCATCAAAAGCTGGCTCTCAACCCCGGCTCCACTGCTGGGAATGGGAAGCGACAGAAGAGGCGGCAGCAGCTTGCCCTACCTGAGCTTCACACAGCTACAGACGAATTCTGCTCCAAGAGCAGGAATTAGTCAACAAGTTTTTATTCCTCCCAAGTATTTGCTTCATCAAAGTGAGCTTATAGTGAGTCCCGAGGTCCCAGAAAACATTTCATCCTGCCTGTTTTCAGAAGACTTAAATGTGCCTACTCTTGCTCCCAAAGCCGCAGCGCACTGCTCAGCAACAAGCCCACCACGGAACTCTGCTTCCTCACAGGGCTGCCCCTCAGACCCCTCATCACCACATATACTGCACGGACTAGTCAAATCTGCTACAATTCACTCCCGTGTCTTCCCGCAACCTTAACCCAGCACTGGTTACGATCAGCCTGCACCCACGCTTTTGAGACTGAGGATGTTTTTAAAAAGATGCACATTTCAAGAGAGGACAGGGAGAGGGAAAACAGGGAATTGAAGAAGCATTACTGCTGCCATGGGGTATGGAGAGTGCACGCAGACCAAGGACCATTCCCATACTCTAAATCTCAGCCTCACAGCTATTTGTGTTTGTAGTTAAGCCCGGAGACTGTAATGTTCAAACGCAGGGAAATCATGTCAACAAAGAGTAAACTGCTTTGCTTCCCCAAAAAACCTGCTCCTTTCTTCAGATAGTCCTCTCTTCCTTTTTCGTTAACTCTGTCCTATTTCACCAAGTTAGGAATGGTCCAGAGGAATCTGGAGCCGATGAGTCTTTCCAGGAACGTGACGTGCTTTTGAGAGGAGAGCTGGATCCAAACCTGCTACCCCAGCCGGCCCCTTCCAGTCCTCTTCAGCAGTAGACTTCTCCAGTATCAGCATTTTCCCACCAGAGCAGCACTGCTGCTCCCAGCACACAGACTCGGAAAAGCCAGAGAACTTTTCAGGGTCTCCAGGGTTGAGAGCTGGCAGGCCAAGTGCACTGGGGGGCAAAAGGCTGCTGAGTTCAGCACTTTCATCAACTGGAAAGTTTATGGAGGGACTAGGATATGAAAAAAAAAAAATGCAGTCTGAGGAAGCGGATCCAGTTTATCACACCAATGGATCTGCTACATCCAGGAACGCCTCTGCTCGCTCTGAAGCCGGGCCACCACCTCTTGAGTGAGTGACCACCTTCCAGCACAGCTTCTGGCGGGTCACTGGGGCAGCAGACCTTCGAGGGCTCCTCCGTCACTGCTACTAAGGCAGCAGGAACTCGTCCAGCTGCCACCTCCTGCAGCCTGCCGGCGCTGGTGTGAAGCGCCTCAGCATCGCTACGCCCTACAGGTGAAGTACTTGGATTTCTTCTTCTTCTTTAAAAATCCGCTTCATCAGATGATAATGTTTCCCTCTATTTGATTAAAATGGTGCAGTTCCTTTCAGCTGGCTCAATGGGGTGTTCTGTACCAGTTAAATAATCGCATGTTCCCTAATGAAGGGGATAAGTCATAAGTACTTCAATAAATTCCAACATAAACCCCAAAAAGGTTTTCTTATTTGCATAATCCTGTGTTTCAGTACCTGACAATTCAGTACTTACTGAAATCTTATTTCAATAGCAGTAATCCTACCAGTGGCATCATGGAATTGAGGGGGAAAGGCAGAACTCTGGATCAGAATAAAAGGGTCTCTTTTGTCATTTTATACACCAATTTAAAGACTGTTGTGCAGACCCAGACAGAGAAACAAAAATCCCGAGACACAGGCTCGTCTCGGTGGCTTCACACCCTTTGAAGAGCAGAAAGATCATCTTCTCATTTCCTCCGAGTTGCACAACACAAGGCCAGGGGGAGGAAACACACCAGGAGGCAATTGAGGGACAAAATCAAGCGATTAGTGTCACTGAAGTGGCAGCTGTGTGAGATTCTGCTCCTCAGAACAGCAGAGCCAACCTGAGGTGGTGGGCAGCGCTCCCCCAGCACCGCTCTGCTCTCTCCCTCTCCTCTTTGACAGCCCCCATAGCAGGGCAAAGACACAGAACACACAGCAATACTCTTTAATTGCTCTCCACCAGAGCCTCCTCCAGCCCCAGCCTGTGCTGGAGCCCAGGGCGCTGCTGCCCTACCGAGCCCAGAGCCTGACTGGATGGTGCCAAGACAGTGCCAGTTCTCTGGGCGAGAACCGCTCTGCACAATGGGGAGAGCAGGTGCCCAGCTCTGCACCGAGCCCAGCCCCACGCACCTAGCGCCAGTCCACGGGGAAAAACCACGGCACAAAACGAAGCACACAAAAACTGAGGAAGGATTAAAAAGGTGCCCACTACTAACCAACACCACCCAAAACAACGCTGGTTTTCTCTCTTAACAAGGTTTTCTGATTCTGACCGAATTGGTTGGAGAGCAGCAGGCCTGCCGTAGCTTTGACCAGTCTCCGAGAAAAGAGGTTCCCTTCTCGGCCACCGGACTCGGCTCCGACACGGGAGCTGTTCCTGACTTCCAGGCAGTGGTTCCTAAAGGGCGCCCGGTTGGGCTGTCGAGGCTACACAGCCCAACGAGGAAACACTAACGCTGCTCCAGAGTCAAAAACCAGATGTGATCATTCAGTCTCAAATGTAATTTGTCGCTTCCAACAAATTTTAGAGCGAGCCTTGGCAACAAGGCGTCTGTATTGAGAAAAACAGAGCAACAGAGACTTGGGGTCACGGCGGGAAGGCAAGAGGCCTCATGGGCAGCCACTCCTCTGGAGACTCGGGACAAAAGACTGAATATTCTGGACATGAGGGTTCCTTATTTTTTGCCCCTTTACATTTTCCCTACAGACCAGCTCAGAACTTGACTGATTGTGAGCGCACAGCAGAGCTCCCGGCCGCGCGGAACAGAACCCCGTGCTGGTTTCCGTTATGCACGGCCTCTAAACACACGCCCATGCAAGCGCTGCCATGCAAGGCTTTAATTTTTTTTTAATTTCTTCCTGCAGACGTAAAACTGAAACTGTAACGCGAACTCTGAGCCGCACGACGAGCCATAACCCTTTTGTCTGACTAGTTGGTAAGATTTCAAAACGCCATTTACGCTCCCACCAAGGAACACGTGTGGTCGTGACATTTTGGGTTTTTAATGGCCTTTTTGCCACTCGGCCGAGCAATTGCCCCACTTGCTCATGTATTTGCCACTTTCCCACCACTTTCTCCACTGGAGCTCAGTCTACTGGCAGCCACGCAGGCCAAAGGGGAGAAAAATGGCAAATCAGATCTCAGGAATGTGAAAACAGTTTATATTTTCTTTTTTTCCCCCCTCCCCCCAAGGGTTACTGCTTTTCGAGTTCCCCTGGAACCAGGCGGAGTCCATTCACCTGCCAGCCCCTGAGCTGAGCCGAACCGAACGCCGGTGCCCAGAACTCCTACCCTGCCCTGTGCTCCAGTGACGCCGGCACCACAAAGGTGGAATCACGAGAGGCTCACCTGCTCCAGTGCCCTGTAGCTGTGCTTCTAGGTGGTTCCTTCTGCCTCAATTAAAGGAGAGCACGTGAACGATCTGCCATCCTCACGTTATTAGTGACACACGCTTACCCTGACTTTCTTTCCTTGATATTAAAACAAATACATAAGGTCCTTATTCTACACCCCTAGGTAAGTTTACACAAAGGGGAATCACAAGTCAAAAAATTACTATTTTTTTGAAACAGTAAAAGAAGTAGAGAGATTTGAACAATTAACAATTACATCTCTGAGGTGGTGTAAATAAGATGCTCATCAAGTTTATCTAGAATAATAATGCATTTATATATTTTCAAGGCTTCTCAGCAAAAAGCAGTATATCACTTTTAAGTCACATTTTAAAACAGTAAGTACTTCTGCAACTGAAGATAAAACACTAAAATACTATGTACTGGTGGATCTTGGACACAAGGCATCAAAGCTACAAACTCAGACACCACCAGTGAAAAGACCTGAAATTCTCATCTCCAGACGTTTCTTAGAATTTCAAAAAAGCAGAGAAATGTGAGAGTTCAAGACTTTTCGGCTGCTGACGGCAGAGTAGGAAAAACCTTTTGCACCTCACCGGGACATCCATCCAACTCCAGCACGAAGCAGCTGCCTTAGCAAGAGCAAAGAAATCTGTTTGAAAGCTGCAGTGCCCGTAGCAAACACCAGCTCCAAAGGGATGATCGGCGACTCATCCCGAATCCTGCGGTGTTACCAAGGACACTGAAATCTCCCAAAGCTGGGAACAATCGGGCCCGGCCCGGGCTGGATCAGCGGCCGCAGCGAGCCCGNCGCACAATTTGAACATACGCTACATAATCATTCCGGGTTTAAAATTATCTTCCTAATATCTACAGGCTAGATTATCCCACACGCATTTATCTTGATTAACATATCGCCCTAAGGACAGCCTTGCAGATTTCATTAGGACTAATTATGAAGCAGGGTATTCAACCGCGGGACGATCCAATCTCGCTCTGGCTGAGGCGGCCCTGACCTCCTCGGTGCCGCGCGCCGGGGTCACACATCTGTACGTCTCTTCCTCCTTCTCCTAATTAACATGTAACAACCGCCGCTCGTTACTCACTCAGAATTAAGAGCCAGCAGTGAGGGGAGCGCGCGGGACGCGTTCCTCAGCGAGCGACACGTGTCCAGAACCCACAGCTCCACAAGCCACCCCTGCCAACGCTGACACAACGGGACACGGAGGAGGCCCTCGGAGCAGAAGCCCCTCTCTCCTTGCTCTACACAGGTAGTTTTTGCTTTCATCTCTCAGGAAGGAAAAAAAAAAAATTAAAATTAAGTATTTAGCTAAAGCTGAAAGCTCCACTTCTGAGCTCTGTTTTTCCCTCCTATGGGCAGAGATGAGCCGGATCTGCCGGCGGCTCCATCCCTGCGCAGCGCCCACAGGACGACCGGGACGGAGGCCAAGGGCCGGCCGGGTGGAGCAGAGCAGCAGGGCGCTGCCATTTCACGGGGTCTCCTTGGAAAGTGTTTGCTTGGCCCGTTTGTGCTCTAAATATAGCAAAGCGCCCCGGCCCTCTCTGCTGCCCAGCCGGCGGCCCCGACGCACCTGCCTCGCACCAGCCAACACGAAGCTGCTCCTCCAAGACACGTCAGCTCCCGAGAGCGCTCCAGTGAAAGACACATTCGTAGTTTGTCAAGAAAAATTCAGTGACTAAATAGGTCTTATGTCCAAGAGACAATGCAAGAACAGCTATGTAGTTAGTACTAGTATTAGATACGCTTATAAGAAAGCAATTATTTTAATACTAAGGTCATTTTTCGGTGACTGTTACTTTAGTAAAGAGCAAAGACACTACATTCACCAATTTACTGCAACATTAAAAAATCACTTTGCAGTGTCCTAATCCAAAATCTTTTATCCTCCTTGGGTCAACTACTAACTGACCTCACAGGGGCCCGTTAATTTCCCTACCTTGTTTTTGCAAAACATCTAAAGTTTGTGTTATTGCAGAGAAGATAACAAAGTAAGGGGCGGGTGTTTAGCTTAACACACAGACACTGACAAAGTGCTGAAACAAACCCAAAACGCAGCAACCACTTTTCTGCTATCTGGATTCCACTGAAGGGGAATTCACTGAGGGGATATGTTCCATTTTGTGTTTACCAGAGTTATTTTCACACACTATACAAGCTACTTAAGCGAAAAAGAGCCGATTCGTTCCCAGCTTACACCTCGGGCAGCAGATGACTCTTCCAGGGTATTCTGAAGCCCTGCAATAACGCTGTGAGGTCACCTACAGTTATCATCCACGGACCTCACAGCTCTTTACAAAAGTAGTAATTATCTCCTTCATTAAAAAAGGAAGCGGAAGAGCCCTGCTGGCGGCCACAAAGAGTCAGCCCTGCCATGGGGACAGGCAAGTCCGGCCAGTCCCTGCTGGTGTCTCACCTGGACACGAGCCCACGCTGCTGCTCCAGCACCAAGATGTTAGGGCAGTTCCAACCACCATGGATGTCAGAAACCTGCGCAGAGGATGCTGACATACAGTGAACTCACAGAATCTCTGCATGGTGGGGCTGGAAGGGACCTCTGGAGTTTACCTCGATCCCAACGGGGTCACCCAGAGCAGGGGGCCAGGATCACGTTGTCCAGGTGGGTCTGGAGTCTCTCCCAAGAAGCAGACTTCACAACCTCTCTGGCAGCCTGGGCCAGGCTCTTTCAGGTGTTGCCTCCCCCCACGGTGAAGGAGATTCACGTCCGATCAACTCTGGTTTTTAGTTTCAACTTTTTTGGTTGAAAAGCAGGAGGCCAGCGGGGTGAGGCCGCTGCAACCCGAGAGCGGCGCAGTGGAAAACGAACTCGGGGGGTGCTGGGGGTGCGTTTAACCAGTAACACACCTTCGCTCTCACCAGGGGCAGGCTGAGGTCTCCAAGGCCAGGCCCACGTCTCCGAGATTCCCACCAGATGTGCCACCACGGGCACCACGCTGTGGCACGGCCACACGGCCGACAGCGACGATGACACGTGGGTGGGGCGGCCCCGGCACAGCGCCCTCCCAGCGGCACCGGCCCGCGCCACGTCACACCACATCACGCCTCGCTGCTGCCCGCAGCAGTGGCCACGGTGCCCGTTCCTCCACCGAGGGTGACGCTTCGGGGCCAGGACTCCCACTGGCACTGATGGCCCGTGGCACTGCTCCTAATGCTTTTTTAATGCAGAAAAACATTTTATTTCCAGTTTTAAAATGAGTTTTTCTTCCCCATCCACACACATTATTTTAAAATAAATTTGACCACCACTGAAACAAAAACATTTCCATTGCTGTAAGTTAAAACAGGGCTGGGGGTGGTGGGGCTGGCTGCTTTGGACCTGAGAGAACTTTAAAGATTCGCTCTTTACCCTGATCTGAGACAAGACACAGTCTCAAACTCCAGAACATTGCAGGATTTACATAAAACCACCATAACCCACTATGACTGGGGCCTGGCTGCACGAGCAACCTGCAGTAGCTGGTTACAGCCCCAGAGCACGGCTCTGCCGTGAGCCAACTCCATCCACCCCGGCTCTGCTCCCCTTCCTGGGATTTAGTCCCAAGAACAGAAAATTATACCATAGAAAATCCGATAGGCATATTTCTGTCTCCCAACTTTTGGGTTTGTTTTTTTTTTGACAACACCAAATTAATTCTGCGCTGTTTGTGGGATGAGTATTGTGAATGTTAAGGCTATTTAGTTCAGAAAAAATGAAGGGAATGGGCTGGGATCCACACATTTAGCACCTATTACTGAAACTACAGTTACAGTAAACCAGCAATCATACAATCACAGCGTCAAACTCGGGTCTACCTCCTAAAAATCACCTTGAGGCTGCAGCCCCTGCTACAGCCCTGCAAGCAGGTCTAGAGGCACCTTCCCCTAAGCAGCACATTTGTGACAGCGCCAGGATCCCCACGGTCCCAAACACCGAAATACAAGCAGGGTGCTCACAGGCACCCAAATAACCCAGGGAGGAAAAACACTCTTCTAAGATTCACCATCAGCTGTCCAGACAGACCGACAACCCACTGGTAGTTACAAGACGGGAACAATCTTGCTTACATGGTTTGTGCTATTAAAAAACAAAGAATCCTCACAGTGACTTTGCTGTTTCTACGTGAAGTGCCCTTTTCATCCAGCTACAAGCAGAGAATAATTTGGAGGTAAAGAACCAGCCACCGTAGCCACACCGAAGGATTTGCGCCCTACCAGGCGTATTTTCCCTTCATGCCCCGGATCTTTCCCCTTCCCCTGGGGAAAAGAGCAAAACAAATCAACAAGCATCAATAAAATAACAGCAGCAAAAACATCCCGCTGCTGGCAGCCGGCAAGTGCTCCCTTTCGGGCTGCAGGGCTTTTCTGGCTACAACCGCTTCTTTCATTAACCGTATAGCCTTAAAAATAATGTAACATTTACTCACTTTCAATGAATCAAAGCAGGCGATTACGCGTCCGTTTTCAACTTGGCAGCTTTTCGATGGGTGTGCAAATTTACATTCCGTGTCTGGTCGTGAGCAAGTCCCCCTTTGGAACTCCCTACACACTTCCAGCGTTAGCCATTTTGTGTCCCGAATCGGCGTGACACTAACAGCCATCTTTAGATTTTACAGGTAGTTAAAATTCCCAATAAAACGGACAAACGAGTAGCTGAACTGATAAAACTGGAAATGATGAAAGCGACACCTCCAGAATACTTTTTTTTTTTTTTTCTTTCTTTCTTTTTCTCCCCAGCTCCCTATTTTAAAAGTACGTGTAAAACCGGGAGGCCACAATCTCAGGGAGCAGCCGTGACCCGGGGAGTTTGGAGCGTGACGCTGTGAATCGAGAGAGGCTTCGCACCCCGCGCAGCGCTAGGATTGCCAGCAAGGTGAACGTTAAAAAGTGTGGCCCGGGACTAGGCTGGTGCGCTCAGCAGCCCATCCTGAGCGCCCGCCGGAGCCCACAGCGCAAGCACGGACAACGTGGCAGACCCTCTGGCGAGGGGTTTCCGAGCTGCTGGCAGCGAAGTTGTCTGAAAGGGAATCTCCAGGCAGCGCAGGGGGTCTGTGGTGCAATCGGTATCGATTAGTTTGGCATAGACAGATGCAGCAGTTTAGAGCAACGCTCGAGAGTGGGTTGGTTTGTTACGGCTT
>VWZK01018382.1:359246-374262 GCA_013396935.1 Baryphthengus martii | reverse complement strand
TTTTTTTTTTTTTTTTTTTTTTTATCCTCCTCTCCTCGATTTTCGGGCAGCGGGTATCTGACCTTGGCGGCAAACTTTTATTGTACAGTAAAGCAGGCTGCGGCAAGGCCCGCCAGCGCCCTTCCCTCGGCTGGTGGCGGGCCCGGGGCGGCGGCGATGCGCTGTCCTCGCCGTCTAGCTGGCAGCAAGCAAGGCAAAGCAGCGGCTGCTCTAGCAGCGGAGACGTCAGGAAAGGCACTTCTTAGTACCAACCTGCAGAGAGAANCCGTGCGCTCGCACAGACCCGAAGTCACCGACACACCGGTCGTTTCGGGGTCACCGCCAACTCGCCTGGACCTGAGTCGATCCAAGCCCGCAGGAAGTACCGAGCACACTGCGGCTGCCCCTTGCAGAGGAGGCCGATCACTCGCCCCCGCTCCCTCCCACGGACACGCTGCAGACGAACTACAAGCTTGGGATAAACGGCACTCGCTCCAGGCAGACACCCAGGCACTTCACGGCTGGAAGCGGAGGGGGGTTCCCTTCGAGTGCCGAGATGGAGCAGGTGTCTCTGCGACACGTTTCAGATGCCCAGCTCTGCCACAAAGCCCGGTGCCACGTCTAAACATAACTATAATAAACACAGCCCTCATCGCAGGCTGGAGATCTCCACAGAGCAGCCTGGAGCACAGAGCAGAGGCCCTCGCAGCAACACCAACAGCAGGACTTTTCCTGCCAGCTCTGCAACCCCCGCCAGCATCCCACCCACCCGCTCACATTGAGGGGGAAGGTTGTTCCCATCCCTGTCTTTTAAAGACACTGCTCCCTAATCCTCATACTTACCACCACCCCTCAAAGCAGCATCACTGACACTGTCATCAGAAACACACCTTGGGAAGTGGTGCTCATCATCCTGGATGCAAACCAACAGACAAGGAACATCTACAAGGAGTCTTTTTCCAGGGACTAAGTGATCAGAACAACAAACCACAGGAGGAGTAAAGCACACCTAACGCAGCCCGTAAGGTTGTACCAGGCACCGTGGTTTCCCTGCCAGGACAGTTCTACTCATACCCACATTTTTAATCCCTGCTAGAAGACAAACAACTGCGTAATTACTCACAAGCACAAGTTAACACCCAGGTGTCTTCTTGGTAAACACAGATACTCATTTGCTTCAACTGCCTAAAACTCTACTGGGGATGCAGCAGAGCCTCGAGGTCTCAAAAACTCATTCCCTAGGTGCTCAGGCAAACAAACTGGGTTCTCCGCCCTGCGCCACGCTACCCAGCCATGCCAGGCCAGCACCAAGAGATTTCCAAGCGCAGAACCATGTGCCGGGAGCTCACAATGCCACCTGCCAGCAGGCCCGCCTGGGGACTGCCCTCACATCAGAGAGTTTTTGGGAGCCTAAACCACATCAGGCAGCCTCCGGCCACGGGGCACCGCAGCTCGGCCTTGTCCTCCACGGACATGGGTAATGGACGTGCCCACGCCCCCCTCCCGCCATCACTCCTGTGCAGCACAACGCGACGCCTTCTGAGCGCTATTTTGTTATGAGCTCCTATTCCCTGTGAGACCTCGGGAGAGGGTGATGCTGATGCAGGTGGTAAGAGCTCCACAACAAAGCTGTGAGACAGCTCTAAGCAGGGACGTTCTCCATATACAATCCATACCAAGCATTGATTTTTTTCCAACACCAAGAAGAGTTAGAGCAGCAATTGATGTATTTTACACGCAGAAGCCAGAGCAAATTAAAGGCCACATTTTCAAAACAAGCAACTCAATGCCACTCTCATTACCAGAGTAACCAGGAAAGACAAGATAGCAGGAATGCAATATACAAAATGAAAAAAAAAAAAACCAAAACCAACTATCTTTTGCACTCACATGTAGGGAAAGGGGTAATCTTCCCGGTACAACTCACACAACTAGGCTTTATTCCTCGTTCTGTACCAAGTGTTCTATTTGGAGCTGCACCAGCCACTTACTCGCAGCAGAATCCTTCTCCGGTGGAGGTCAGGGACGTGTCTGCAACCGCATTAACAGAGGCTGAATTTCAACCTTCCTTCTTCAGGCTGCCAGCTACAAAAAGAAAAGCATTACCCCGAGGAGCTGTGATGTCTCAGAGGTAAATCATCCGAACGTGAAGAAATACCAGATGTAAATTTTATCTGCACCATTACTTGAAGAAAAATTGCTTTGTCAGGATTTGTTATCTGCCTGAAAACGGAGCCAGAAATGTCAGCTTTAAAAATAGCCTTCTAGCAAAAATAACGACTGACTTCAGGCCAGAGGTGTATCTTCAGTATCTCCACTAAATAAAGGAAGATTTTAACATAGAATTGTAATTATCTGCATAAACTGTTCTCCCCTGACTTTGACATTCCCTTGTGACATTGCAAGTCAATAAGGAGTCCCCAGTCAGCCTCAAACACTAAAGGACACCACTGTTTGAAAAAGAACCCCAAACTGGCCAATGTGTGTGATGTCTCTTTGGGCTGCCTCTGAGACACTACGAAAGGCTGCAGCAAATCCAGAGAGAGGAACCACAGTGAGAGCACAGGAAAGGGAGGCAGTTGATTTTTATTCATTTTTTAAAAAAATATTTAATTAAAATTTATTTGGGGGCTGACAGTTTCCGGACTCCACCTAGCCGGCCGTTCAGTACTAAAGGTCGTTCGTAATCCACAGCTGGTTTTTGAAATTCGGAAATACTCGCTACTTGTCCTGGTTGGTTTGGTGAAAGCACAACCTTGTTTTCGGTGATTATTTGGAACACAAGGAAAACAAAGCTACAAATATTGGAGAAAAACAAAAAGTGATTCTCCGAAAAGACAGAAGAGAGAAATGACTCTGAGAAGCCATTCTGTAAGAGAGAGGACTCGGTTGCCTGCGGAGCGGGGTCAATGGAAACGATTAGCACACAGCTTCACCGATCAACAGAAACTCCCGAGAAAGTGAAACCAGCACAGAAAGGACCACGTGACGATGGCCTCTCCGTTCAGATTAAGTATGTTCCATTTTTATGACTTCCTGTTATTGGTAGGAAGCAGTGCTGTAGAGCCAGGCTCACGCTATTCTCTTCCTCCTCCTCACAGGCGCTGACACAAGAATCAGGTACCCGGGCAGGAGCGTCTCGGCGCCCCGGGAGCTGCTCCCGACCAGCCATTGTTTTCACTCTTCCTGTAACCGGGTTTGCTGGATGTTCCTGTTTTCTCCATCTCAACTCACACACGTCTCTCAGAAAGAAAGAGTGTAAAGCTGGACGGGCAAAAATCACAACACTACAGCTGAACAATGGCAGCCAAGAACACTATTTTTATGCTCGGAGAAAGTGGAAGCTGCAAATACCAGTCTCAACGACACGAGACCTGTCAGCAAAAACATAATTACACAACGTGAATCCCTCCTCATGACAATGACTCTAACGAGATAGGAAATGGAATAAAATCAATATTCTATTTACATTGACAGTACAGTCTCAAAGCTTGAAATTGCCAAATGCTTGTCTTTGAAATAAAGAAATACAGGAATTACTGACGGCCTTGCACTATTTTCAGAACAGCTCTGCCAAATTCAAAGTTGACCAATAAGGTATCTCAACATAAAATTTCAAAAAGATACAGCAATCACTTCATGGCACAAATGAGGGATATAATTATAGCCCTGTCGCAAAATTAAGTGGAAACAATGAACTAATTAACATCTTGGCCACATCACAGTGAAGGAGGATCGGTTAAAGAAAAATACTCTTTAGTAAACCACTGCTGAACAAACCAAGCTGGACCTGCACCCTCACTCTGCAGGGACTATACCTGCCACACAAGCACGGCAGCACCTCAGAGCAAAAAACCACCCCTCTCTTCACTTCATACATTCAGATATTTTGGGAAAACAGTCGAGCGCAGAAGCAGCAGCCCAGAGCAGCCAGCTCCAGGCTGGGAACGTCCTGATATTGCACCGTTTGCGATGGATTTCACAGCCCCCCGGAGCACAGCCACTTGTGACTCTCACAGAGCCCTGTACAGCTACAGGCCCCTATTAGCAGCGAACCACCAAGCAAGCCCCACACCGGCTCTGTAAAAAAACCTGCCAGTACTACTCCTGTGACCCAGATATTTTTGCATAATACACACAGTTTTAGCCGTAGTAGCACTAGTAGTAGTGTTTTAAAGGTTATTTCTGTAGTGTTTTAGCTCTGCCAGCGCTGCTTGGGAAGGCGGCGCAACCTCCCACGGTCTTCAGTGGGCTGCCCAGGCACATCCTCATCAGATGTGGGTTTAGCTTCAGCCTGGTTCACAGTTTCTGAAACCTTTTTAGCGGCAACACCGAACTGTGACATTGCATCTGAATGCAACACACGTCCAAGTGTACTCGGGCCATGAAAACTGGGTAAATGATGAAAAGAGAGGCAACATGTCACAAAGCAAGTGCCCTCAACGGCGTGCACGTTACTGCAGTGTGCAGAAATGAGCCATCTCCTTTATTCTCGACCATCTATGTCCCTAATCAAACGTTGAACCGGTTCCTAACAACAGTGTAATGGTGCTGACGTATAAATCCCACAGCCCAATCATTCCTTACTCTAGATTAATTAGAGAAATGCTATTGTCAAGTCAGAAAGCTATACTGCAAATTCCACAAACTCTCTTTCCTTTAAATAATAGATGGTTCAGAAGAAGGCTGAGAGAACTGGGACTATTTACTCTGGAGAAGAGAAGGCTGAGAGGGGATCTTACTAATGTCTAGACCCCCACCCCTCACATATTGAAAGTGGAAGGGGCCAGGCACTTTTCTGTGGTGCCCAGTAATAAGACAAGGAATAACAGGTACAAACCTGGAACCCAGGAGATTCCACCTCTACAGGAGGAGAAACTTCTTTCCTGGGAGGGTGACAGAGCGTGGAACAGGCTGCCCGGAGAGGTTGTGGAGTCTCCTTCTCTGGAGACTTTCCAACCCCCCCTGGATCTGTTGCTGTGTGTCCTGCCCTGGGTGATCCTGCTCTGGCAGGGGGGTTGGACTAGACAGTCTCTAGAGGTCCCTTCCAACCCCTAATATTCTATGATTCTATGAATTAACCACTACTACCGTAATTAAAAAAACTTGAAAGTCAAGGAGTATGCCTGCTGAAGTTTAATTTTTTTTTCTAACCTACAGTATCTATCAATCTATTTTTACAAAATTTGGGGCTCCAGAGCCCTGCAGAATTCCCATGAGCCGACAGCATGAGCTGGATGGGTATTTACACAGCAGAGCAGGGAAAGGTCAGTGCCAGTTGCCAGCCCACGCACCCCAACCATCACCCTGCTCTTCCACCACTCAAGTTGCAAATACTGTTTCTGGTAGTAAAGACAAATCCGTACTGTAATTCCTTTGCCATAACATTTACATAATGGATTTTAGAAATAGGAAGTTCTGTATTATCCTGACATAGGGGAATTTCAACCATAAAAACGAGTAACACTTCCCACGCAACCCTAAAAAGAAGTTGTTTATCTTTAATACTGGACACTGGAACAGGCTGTCCAGAGAAGTTGTGGAGCCTCATCCCTGGAACTGTCTAAGTCCAGGCTGGATGAGGTTCTGAGGAGCCTGGTCTAGTGGGAGGTGTCCCTGCCCCTGGCAGGGGGGTTGGAACGAGATGATCTTTAAGGTCCCTTCCAACTCAAGTCATTCTGTGATTTAAAAATAACAGTAACTAGTGATTTAACTTAAAACCCCAAGAAGTAATTATTTTTTTTTTTTCCAAAAAGAAAACAAACTGAACCAACCAAAAGCTCTTTTATTAAAATCAGTGTTATGTGCTTGTTCTAATTAATATTAATTTTAAACATTGCACTTCTACACAAAGACATCTGAGCGGCTGTAACAAAATAATTATGCACTCTTCCAAAAAGTACAGAGCTATATATTATTCAGGCTCTTGCACATTAAAGCCACTGTTTGATTAACTGTGGACGTACGCAAGCCAAGTGATGCAGGAGAGGAGCGAGACAACCTACGGCACCAGCCTCGCACCAGGGCCAGTCTCCCATAAACCCAGCGTCTCCTCCGGGCAGCACGGGGAGCGTGACCCACCGGCCGGCTGCTCCGAACCGCCCACCCCACGCTGTCCCCTGCCACCAGAAAGGCACATTTCCCTTGTTTGGGGCATTCTCCTCACACACACAGCCACACGGTGAACCTCAGGATGAGTCCTACAGCTGAGTCAAAACTGGGAGGGTTTTGCAACAGTGGTAAAAAGGAGAGAGCTACACAGCGCTGAAATACGCTGCCAGGCTGACAGCTGGTTTCTAATTGAACCTGTGTATATGTATATAAAATGTTTTATATATCTATAAAACGTGATTATATCTATAGACAAACCCACGATTATTAGCATCATCCATGATGACGACGACTACAGAAGAAAGCAATGCCCATGACTCAGCAAGGGAAGCGACTGGTTCCCTCTGACATCCAATTCCGCTGATGCCGATGGTTTCAGGGAGGCAAAGTGACCCAGAGGAGCTCTCGCCCGCCAGAGACACGGCAGACGCCCAGCCCAGCTTCTCGCGGCTCGGGTGCCTTCACGTCTACCGTGCAGGAGGGAAAAACACTGGCACCTCATCACTGCTAAGATTCTAAATTAAATCTACATCTTCCCTCCAGAAAGGTTCCCACTTTTTACAATCAGCTCTATCGTTTTTCACTTCCCTTTCTACAGCAGCTGCCACGTGGCCCTGGCTGCAAAGGGTGGGGTTTTTTCCCTCCCCAGTGGTGGGTAAAATGAGGCTGGAGCGACTGCTCTGGCGAGCACCCGACAGGGTCACCACTAACGTTATTACTGATTTATTACTAATAGCATTTGCTCCTGCCAGCAAGCTCCTCCGCTTAGCTTCACTGACCTGCGCCAGCCTGGGCACTCCAAACCGTGTTCGCCCCGCCACCAAACCCTACATTTCAAAGTCCTCGCCCGTTCGCATGAATAATTATGAACTGGGAATCTGGATACAGCCACCACATCCTTGCACACGTCAAATTAATTGGTGAGATTAAATCTGAACTTAATTAGCAGGAGCTGAACAGGCCATTCACGTCACCTGCTCTGAGCCAGCACACTGTCCCACTCCCAGTCACACACTGCTGTCCCACACCCAAACTGCTCCACCTCCCTGCTCAGGGCATCTCCAGCAAACTCCAGCGTGGGGCACCTGAGCGCTGCCCGCCTGCTGCACACACGGGCGTGCTCCTAGAAGGGTGAGACACGGTTGTAACGGCGAGCCTTGCTTCATCTGGCACCTGACTCGAGGGCAACCAAAAGGGGACACGACACCAGCTAATGAGGAAGGCGTTACACACGGTTCCGCTTTCGACAGCAAATTACAACTCGGGTTTTGATGGCCTGGTCCCCCCAGCTCGGGAATGGTGAGCTCTGGCAGTGCTGTGACAATCAATCACAGGCTTCTCTCCAAGAATGAGAAAGTTAACTGTGGAATGGGTGAAAATGGGATGTCTGATGCCGTAGGGACTGAAGCAGAGTCATGGGCAGGGCTGAGCTGTCGCCCTGGCATCGCAGCACTGCACGTGGGGGACCCACGTCTCCGGAACCACCCCAGACTCCAACGCTGGCAGCACCACCACACCGGGGACACCCAGAGTGGCGAGGCGTCGCCAGCTCGGCGCGAGGACGTGACTGCCCGACTCCTGCTCACACGTGTCCCAGGCAACGACACTGCTGGGAAACTACTCTAGCATCTGCTGGAAGGCAGGAGATAAAGCCGACCACGCTTTGATTCAAAGCTTTCTGCTTCTCCCAGAATCTCAGATCCAAAATAGAGTATTTTCTATGGTTTAATACATTCTAGCCTCACATTTATATTTATCAGTCATCCTTCCAGCATCGTAAAAACTTACATAATCTATCACAAAACACAATGAATCTGAAATAATTTCTTTTCATTATTTATGCAAGAATGTAAATCCTAGAGAATGGGGTTTTCTAACTCTCTATGCTCTGTCAACATCTGAGGCAACTGAGATTACTAGTTAGGTACTAACCAAAGAGCGAAATAACTCTTCAGTGTCCAGCAAAGCTCATCAAGTTTATGAGACCTTTCCATGGCTTAGCTGAGGTCACTGCACACATACAGCACTCAGAAGCACAAAAACTCTTACTGATGTGATTAATTTTGCATCATGAACAATCTCACCCAAGCTAAATAAATACGTGTCTTCAGATATCAAGGAAAAGCTTCAAATTAGTCACCGGTATCAAAAAAGAAATAACAAAAACTAAATGACTATGCTTTGTTTTAGGAAAGAAGTGAAAAATGTCTTTGAGATCATTTTTTTTTTAATCAGTATTTGCTATAATTTATTTTTATGCTTGTTCATCTTGAATCACGGTGTTTACACAGCTAAGAACAATCACGAAAAACAACCCACTAACAACCCCTGTTCGGAACAGCTTCTCCTGCACAAACCCTCTGAACCGCCGTGACCCACGGAGGGGAATTACGAAGGGACCTCTGAGCACGGCTGTCCCCGGGGTGCCAGAGGCAGCGATGCTGTCGGCAGGGACACCGCACACTCAGTGTCGAGCCAGCTCTCCTCCCCTCCTCCACCAAGAGCTGCCCCTGGCGATGGATTTTGCCAACACTCGCTCCTTCTGCCTTTTGCTGTGGGCAATAAAGACAAACTTAACAGGAGGACGAAAAAAACAGATTTCTGGTTACACCTCAGCACCCACGAGGTCTGTGCTTGTACGGGAGGAAGCTGCGACATCGTTCCACCTACAGCTCTGCAGGAGAAACCCCAGCACAGGGTCCTGGGGCCACCGAGCAAGAACGGCTCCAGGGACAGCGCTGGTGGAACACACAAAGGCTCACGAGCTCACCCACAGCTTCCCGAACTTCCACTTTACACAAAAGAGCAAGCGGCAGCCTGGCGGGGAAGGTGCAGTGAGCACGGTGGCACCTCCTGCGTCACCACAAAGGGCAGCTACAGGGGCTTCCAGCTCGGCCAGTCACACCATTAATAACTTTTGTCTCTGGGTTATGGATTGAGTCACACTCCACGACCTCGCTGGGTTTTTATTTATGCCTGTTGCACCGCTGACTTATCTGAACTATTTCTGAGCTCCCACCTTCCCCAGAATGATCAAGGAACGTCTCTGAGGTAGAACAAACATGGCCCTTCCTCCCCCGCTTGCATCCTTGTCCTCCTCACGCCGTGATCGTTGCCAGATCGCTCTCGTTCTGGCAACACGCGCCTGCGACTCGCGCTCTCAGCCCGTTCTGCGTAGGACAGGCCAAGGGAGCGGCGTTTCCACCGCTGGAGCAGAGCCCTGAACACAAGGCTCACGGTCTGGTCTCCAATAATCTCCTTCCCAAGTGAGAAGCGAGCTGCGGGCCTGTCGCTCGCCCCATAGGCACCCTCTCCTCTGCTCCAGCGGTGCCGAAGCACAGAGCCTGGAACCTTCAGATCCCCATTAACTCTTCCTGCAGAAGAAACGGCCCCTCTGAATTCACACAAGGCACACGTGGATCGCTTTCCCCCAAATGCCTGAATAAAAGCATCAATGGTAACATGCCAAAGGACCACAGGCGTGCAACAAAAATTGCAGAGGATTGTTTTGAAGTATCTAAAGTACCCAGGTTATACCCCTGTCGTGAAAGACTCTTACTTTTTAACCAATCCAAAGCAACAACTAGAAGAACGACGCCGTATGAAAATCCAACACGAGAAAGAGCTCAAGCCCACTTAACGGTGCCTCTCACGCACTGGGCGCTCATCCTGCAGCTCCTCATCTGTTTTATTTCTCGCACAAAAAACATGGCATATTTGGAAAACAGCTTCTGAAAAGATTTAAGAAAAAAGCCATTTTTATTAAACTGGTGATTAAAGACAGAATGCTTAGAAGATGTAGAAAACAAAACAAACAAAACCAAAGTAATAATTTTGTCAGTTCATGAAGAAAAATGAGTGAAAGAAGTTCAAATTCTTACATTTTAGTTGCCACCATTAGCTGTATTTAATTAGGAGGATTGAACAGAGCTGTGTCTACTTTTCACAAAAAAAAATCCCATCATTAAAGATTTATTTATGGAATATATTTGCACATAAATACAGGAGCTCAATAAAATACTGATAAGCAGCAAGCAAGACATTTTCCCAGGGACTTTCTTCTAAGCATTCTGCAAAGCTCAGTCATAGCAGCAAGTGCCTGCACTCCCAGAAGAACGTTTTTAACTGTTACTCATCAAAAAGCTGAAAAGCACATAATTACATTATCAGTATCACAGACTCCCTACCTTTGATTTTTCACTGCTTGTGGAGAAGTCTCAAAGCCACTTTCAGTTTTGCCTACGTACCGAGCTCTGTAGGATTCCCGTATGAAATGACATATGGAAAGGATTTCACTGAAGACCAAAAGCCTTAACACAAAGTAGAGAATGCTGCCCAGACACTAATAAAACCTTCCAAGTCCTGGAAGAAACATTTTTTGGTCTTTTTTTTTTTTTTTTTTTTTAATCCAAGCTTCAGAGAGTCAGAAAAAAAAAAAATCAGCATTTATTTCTCAGAAGTAAATCATACTGTGTTTATCAGCTTGGGCCTTTCTTCCATGGAAACCAGATGGCACAAGCAACACTGAAATAGCCAGCGTCGGCCGGGCCGGCCAGCAGCGACCCTTGGCGATGGGCAAGGATGAAAGGCGGATGGTTCGGACAGCGCGCCCGAGCAGCCACTCTCCCACCCGTGCCTCGGCCAGCACGGTCAGCAGATGCTGGGCCGCGGGCTGCCGGGCGCCTGCGCACACCCCGACACGTATTTTCTAGGGTGAATCCGGGCCTGCCGACTGCTGCCTTCAGCTTGGCAACCTGCTCAGAAAACCTGACACATGTGCCTGGCTGGGCGGGCTCCCGGAGCCTGCGCCCTCCTCCACTGTGCCCTGGAGAGCTCAGAGTTCAAAGGCTGAGACCTCGGCTGTATCCAGACCTAATTAACGCAGAAATCTTCATTTCCTCCGACAGCAATTTACTTACAGCTGAAAGAAAAGATTACCTGCTGGAACACCACGCAGGTGTCACTGCAGTAGAGACACTGTCATGCCAGAGCTAAAGGGGTCTCGGGATCACGTTCCCACTGCGGGTTGACCCATGGTGGACTTCGGTCCACCCTTGGACCCTCCCCGCTACGTGCAAAGCGGGCAGCCAGGGGCTAAACGAACACTGAGAAGAGCACCAAGGGCCGCACGGGGCAGAGCGGAGGAGCTCTTGGATCACTCTCCCTTTTTTAGAACGAAAAATTCCCACTAGTGTCTCTGGAAGCAGGATTGGGCCCAGAGCCCACACATGCTCTGGGTTCCCAAGTCCTTACTCACCGCTCGCCATCAGACCCCCCGGCACAGGAGCCAGCAGCATGGCAGGAATGCGTGGAGCGGCTCAGGGTAGCACGGGCAGCGGGAGCGCGGGGTCCTCCGGCCCGCACTGCCAGCACCCACGCCCAGTCAGGGCCCCGCGCCAGGCTCGCTGCGTTAAATACCAGCCGCGCGGCGCAGAAGCGTAGTCGCTCGCTGCCTCCGGCTACGCAGCAAGGGTGAGCGCACGCACCGGCCACTGAGCTTCCGGAGCAGGCTCCTCCGGCACACTTGACCCTAGAGCCACCCAAGCCAGGACACGTTACTGATAATGCTTTTGACATTTTACTTTTTCTCTCCAAATAATACCTGCTCCAAGTTCAAGCCCAAGGCATATTTTTGCCTTGCCAGATGATCTGCGACCGTCTCATGACTTATTACATTGTTATCATGGCTAAGCTTAGCAAACAGGGCTGCTAAGTCTATTAATCTTCTGAAACACGGAGTCTGAAACCGTAGAAACAAAACATCTCGCTATGAGATACATAAAATGTGGTACAGCGAGATAAGGGGGAAATTCAGCGCGCGCTCTGTTAATTTTTTTTCTGTGCCACCGCACGCAAGACTGACGCACTTCTGTAAGAACCAACTCCGAACTAACGGGACTGACAAGTACGCAAGTGAAAAGAAAAAATAACAACCCATTTAACTGGCAGGCTCCCTCCGGGGCAGACGGCACGGCAGGAAAACCTGGGCTGCACCCACAACTTGAAACTGCCACTGGTAAATCGAAGGGAAGATCAACAAACGAGCCGAGCGCAGCCGGGCTAGCGATGGAGGGCTGTGCGAGCGACCTCCCCAAAACGCCAGATGACCGGACGTATTTCAACCTCCCTTGTACTTATTTCTTCTTATTGTGTTGAAGTTCACTCCGATTCAGCTTGCACATCGATGTCCCAAAAGATTTTTCTGTGAAAACAAGTATTTGGGCTATTTGCCAAAAGCCTAACGCCCCCAGAGCAAGACGGGCAGTTGGGACTCTCTGAGGGCACCCGGACAAGGGTTGGAGGTCGTTTCTCTCGGAGCCTCCTCATCAGCTGCGGTCGCAGGGCTCCAAAGGACACACGGACCCGGGGGCTGAGCCAGCACAGGGGCTGCGTGGCACCGGGGGAGAGCACCGCCCGGGCCCCCACGCTGGGTTAATGTCCATTATACGCTCAGTCGTGGAAATGAGAATCTGGCCAACAACCTCACGGCGCATTGTGGTTCCCTCAGGCCTGGTTCCCCCAGCTCTCCGGTGCGACCTCTGCATTCACAGGGAGCGCGCTATTGAGCATCCTAGCGACAAGTACACTTCTACCTTATCAACCGCTGCTGATATTCCTAATTAATGCCAAAGAGCAATTATCCCACTGAAACTTCAAGCTGCTTTGAGGGAGAACTCAAGTTAGACTCCAGCGAGGACGGACGGATTGTACCTCCTGCAAATTTTGACCTTTTGTCCTAGTACATGGAAAGAGAGTTCTCCCAGCTATCCCAAAGATATTTTGGATAAAAATATTAGTTTATAACAATGCAGCATATGCACATAATTTGTAACATGGACTATTTCAGAAGGTAGCTGTTGACAGCAAGTAAACATATTTAAAAAGTAATTGATGCCATAGGAAAAGGAGCTCCCCCGATACACAGTCGATCTCATCCTGCCATCAGCTTGCACCATGTGTAAAACCTTCTCCTCTCAACTCTCCATATTACACCTGTAAATGTGTTTTCATCTTGGGATGTATTCAAGTTCCATCACAACTATGACAAGGTTTTAGCGGTCCCTCCCGTGTCCTTGCTAGTTGTTGTGAACGCTCATCGACACCAACGGGAGTGACAATTGCACATCCCCACTGCAGACCAGGCCCCGAAGGTCACCAAGAATAGCAATAAAAAAGCCACTCACATGTTTATCCTTTCAGTAAATAACTACAGGGTGATGGGAAGGAAACATTTACTTTACTGCATTACCTGAGAAACTAGGTTGACAACTGTTAATAAATTTAAAATAATAATCATAGGCAACTGGGGGAGCCACAAAGCCCAGCTGGATTCCACACCTTCCAGCCGTCAGGAGTATAAAGCACACGAACCCAAACCTGGGACGTGCGGAGCCGAGCTGTGCTCACGCTCCGGCAGATCTCCGAGCCCCTGGCAGCACCTCTGTGGTCATGTGCAGGATTAACCTGCCACTGCTTACAAACAAAGGACAGGACAAACACAGGCAACACCCGATGGGATGCCAGTGTCCTTCCTTGCTCATACTGGAAAACTGACATGAAAACATACAAAACAACCACAGCAGAATTCATCTGGTCAGGAGCAGTTGCAGGAAGTTTTTGGCAATATTTGTAGTTACAGAAGTCATCCTGGGCATGGACAAAAGTCATAAAAATATGACAACAAAAGGGAACAGAACTTTCTTTGCAGTTCCATCTTCATAAGCTGAGCTGTGTTAACAGCAAAATCACCTCTTCACAGTATTTGCAAGGAAAATACATCTTAAGACTTTGAAAGTAACGAACAGCTACGGCAAGGCACCTTTCATAAGCCGACACGCGTTAGTGCCGTCAGAAAAATGACATTTGCCACTTATCCGTGCGGTGCCTAAGCAGCAACCATCCTCTGCTCTGGACATCAGGGGGTGCGAAGGCTCAGCCTCCCAGTTCGGGCATTCCTGGGCCGCTCCCACCCCTGTGTCTCATCTGAAGCAGCAGAATAAAACATGTACTTAAAGGAAATAAAAACAGAGAGGGAAGTGTGTGTTTTAATCTGAACTGGCCATGAGATCTTCATCTACACCACAGCTCCAACAGTCCTTACCACGGTCACACAACCCATCCCGGGCAGCACGGTAGAAACCATGCAGCTTTGACGGTCCGTCTCTTCTGGGCAGCCAAAATAACAGCCCCGTGGAGCAACACCCTCCTGACTGCCCAACGTTGGCTCCTGCTGTCTGGTGTGAGGCATCACCATCTCCAGTGCTTCAAAAATCACTTCCGCGGGTTTCCAATGGACACGGGCTCTAAGTCCCAGGAAGCTCCGAGCCACCCCTGGCGCAGGGATGCAGAGCGATGCACCTGGGACATGAACAGCAGCCACCCGTCCCCCAAAGCCCCCGGGAGGACAGCCAGCAGCCAACGAAACCACAGGATCTGACCAACAGTATTTTCCCTGCTGAGGAAATTTTGGAAAGGAGCATTTTCAGGGCTCTCGGGACATGCAAACTGGGCAAGCACCAGCAACCTCCATGCAAAACAGGTTTAAAAAGAGAGCAACAGCAGCACCTGCTACTTTCAGATGCTTGTCAGCGCGTGTTATTTGTCGCGGAGGTGTCTGGAAAATGTTAGTTTATTCAATCCTAGGCCTCGCTATAGGCAGCAGAATATAGATCAACTCAGCAATTATTACCCAGCAGTACTAGAAAATGATGAACAGCATCCAAGAATTAATGAAGCAACAAAGTAGTCGAATTTAAGGGATGGAGTAAAGCAAACCGAATTTAACCTTTCTCCAAAGCTGTTAACAAAAGTCCACTTTTAAGGCTTGAAGCATCTGCATTTGCACATATTTATTTCTCATGTTGTTAACTTCCCAAAACAGAAGGAACTAACGGTATTTCCACTCTAAAGAAAAATTGGGGCGGGG